>VZQC01013948.1:372109-387711 GCA_009823505.1 Rhizomys pruinosus | reverse complement strand
TACCTGGCCTGGCGCGTTATGGCGTCTCCCCTGCGACCCCGGTTCCCGCCCACAGGTCCAGCCGGGACCAGAGCAGAGGGAAACGCGACCCTGCTCACCCGAGCGCGGTCCCTCTGGGCCGGGGACCCCGTAGACGGGTTCACAGCGAGACCCTCTCCCAGCTGCCCCCCGCCAGACCCCGCCTAGAGCTGTGTACCTGGCCTGGCGCGTTATGGCGTCTCCCCTGCGACCCCGGTTCCCGCCCACAGGTCCAGCCGGGACCAGTCTACTGGCTAACTTTCAAGGTGTTGGAAAGTGCCCTACATATTATTAGAAGAGAAAAATAATCATCATCCTTACCCAGCTGTGAAACTTGCAAGATACAGCAATGACTGGCTTGGCAATATCTACCTACTGGTGTAATAGTGTTGTCAATGTTATAGAACCACTTTTTTATTTGATTTAAGGACTTTTTCACAGCATGGAACTCATATCTGGCACTGTTCTCAAGCCTGGAACCTGTAACTAGACAGCTAACATGCCTTAAAGGACAGTCTACTATTATCCTGCTAAATGGTATAATGTTAAACTGATTCCTAATGACTTCTTGCTATTCACATACATTAATACATCTCTGTCTCTCACCAAAGAAGCTTCTTGCAGCAGACAACCATCAATGTGCAAGTGCACAGCCCAAAATGGGAAACCTATATCACAACTTATTCACCCAATCCAATCCTCAGGAGTAATTGTGGAAGAAAGGGGAGAGGAAATTCTAAGAACCAGATACTGTGTATCAAAACAAGGAAAGTGTCTTTTCTAGAAACAACACGGACTTTCCATATATGAACCCAAGCACTTGTGCAACATCTGAACACCAGTTAGACATAAATAAACATGGAGAGAGGGAAGAAGCCCCAGAACTTGCTGAGGAAACATTGGCAATTGCTGGGAGAGAAAAACAATCAGTTTTTTAAGGGTATGATGCTGGGTAGATTGATTATGCTCCAACCAAGAGAATTTGAGGAACACAAACTATAATAGACTAGACTTAAAAAATAATAGAGGACATTAAATGATGGAGGCTAGGGAGGTTGAAGTGGTTCTGAGAGGAGTTGGGAGAGGGTTCTGAAATTGAGAAAAAATACATTGTATGAAATTCTCAAGATTAAACATAAATATTAAATAAAACAAATAATATTTTTCAGTGCATATAATAGGAACAAGTCAATGTGGCTCCTTCTAAGGCATGGTTTAGAGAAGGTATTTACATACTTTATAAGTCTCATTGGTTAAATTATTAGTAGAAAGTGGACCATTATGTACATTTTTATTTTGATGCTATTCTAAATACTATAGACTATTAAGTACATAATTATTTTGATAGAATCTATGCTATGCAGCCTTCATAGTAAATATTTCTTTATCTTTGAAAGGATTTTCTCTTTTCTCTTAAGGCCTGTAGATATTTTACTGTTTGTACTGGGAAATAAATATCTACAATGAATATGTATTTAAATTGTATTCAGTTTCTTCTGCTCTGTTTACTACCTGGAGACTGACAATCTGATTTACAGAACAGAGATGACATAATTTTTGCCCCTACAAACCTCAGAAGAATATGCACCATCCATCTACAACCATCTGACACATTTCTTTTTGGCACTCCCAACTTTATACCCCTTCCTTAACCTGTACCTAATAAGAAGCTAGCACCAGTGTGTGCAACTCAGACTTATTGGGACAGGTCAAAAC
The DNA here is from genome assembly GCA_009823505.1 of Rhizomys pruinosus. Classification (NCBI taxonomy): domain Eukaryota; kingdom Metazoa; phylum Chordata; class Mammalia; order Rodentia; family Spalacidae; genus Rhizomys; species Rhizomys pruinosus. The sequence continues at coordinate 385,977 of VZQC01013948.1, read as the reverse complement.
CTCCTATCAAGACATCTTTAACTTTTCTACTATCTAGCAGCAATGTTAAGACTCTGTACTCAATTGTAAGAGATGAGAGCCTGAAATTTTAACTTTAGTTTTTCCCCTTTCTGAAAAAATAATCCAACAATTCATTTGATTGTGTTCATGAAGTGCAAGACCTGAAAGCATCTCTTAAGATCAACATGCTGTTTCTTTTTTTAATTTTTAATTTTATTTACTTTTGTATGTGTATGAATGTACTGTCTGCATGCAGGTTTGTGCACCCGTGTCGTGCAATAACATGGAGGTCAGAAGAGGGTCTCGGATTCCCCCAGAACTGGAGTTCTCCTGGAATTGGAGTCACAGACAGTTCTCAGCCACCATGTGGGTGCTAGGGATTGAACCCGGGTCCTCTGCAAGAGCAGTCGGTACTCTTAACCACTAGGCTATCTCTCCAGCCCCAACATGGTGTTTCTTTAGACCCTCCTCCTCATGAAAACAATTTACAATACTAATTCAAATTCTATGATGAATCATTCTGAGAATTCTCTTATTGAAAGTCCATTTATTATACATGTCATCATCTGCTCGAATGATATAATGTTTATTCCATACAAGTTCCTGACAGTGCAATGTCCTTTCCATGACCAAGCTGATGGATCACCCCTTCCCCAACCTCACATTTTATCTCTGTTCTCCCAGTAATATAGCTATGGAAATGTTAATCACAAACAAAACTTCAAATTTTCATTAAATTCAGATCTTAGCTTTCCAACTATGAGACACAGTGCAAGCTCTGTTGAGAATTTATAAACAGTAAACCATCTTTGTCTTGTTTTCTCCCTGTTCATTTAGATGATAAGATTGCTACATCATCCACAGCTTTCTAGGTACATAAGATAATAAATATGATTTAGGAAGAATGAAGTCCTTTTAATATTTTATTTTTAATTTGTCCAGTATTATATTGTGGCTACTTAGAATAATGTAATTTATTTAGTTGATTTGTACAATGTTTAAAAGGAAATTCGGAGTCACAGAGGTAGCTGTCCAAGTCATGCCAGTATGTTCAGTCTGACAACAGCTTCTATTTGCTCTTGGAATGCAGTTATGTTTCTTAAGTAGGCCTGCAAGAAGCTAAGAGGTACTGGACTCAGGTGTCAACTCTCATTTTCTAAAATTTCTTCCACATTGTGGTGGTTTGAATGAGTGTCCCCCATAGGCTTTAAGTATTCAGACATTTGTCTCCAGTTGGTGGCACTGTTCTTGGAGGTCTTAGAAGGTGTGGCCATGGGCTGGAGAGATAGCCTAGCAGTTAAGAGTGTGGACCTCTCATATAGAGGACCCAGGTTCGATCCCCAGCGCCCACATGGCGGTGGAGAACCGTCTGAAACTCCAATTCCAGGAGAACTCCAGTTCCAGGGAATCCGACACCCTCTTCTGACCTCTGCAGCATTGCATAACATGGGTGCACAAACTTGCATGCAGACAGTACATTGATACACATACAGAAATAAATAAATGCCGGGCGTGGCGGCGCACACCTTTAAAAAAAAAAAAAGAAGGTGTGGCCATGCTAGAGGAAGTATGTCACTGGGGGCAGGCTTAGTGAGGTTAACAAGCCTTGCTGTCTCCAGTCGCCCTCTCTCTGCTTCCTGTGCTCTTTGCAAGATGTGACCCTCAGCTTGCTGCTCCAGCCGCCATGCCTCCCGCCACAATGGATTCTAATTACCTGGAACCATCAATCCTAAACTCAAATAAACTCTTCCTTTTATAAGTTTCTTTGGTCATGGTGTTTTATCACAGCAACAGAAAAGTGACTAATACACACATAATACCTGAATTTAGGTATCGAATTCCAGGAAATGCTTTGGAAAGTTCGTCCTGTTTTAATCAGACATTACCTATTGCAATGTTCCATTGTCATATCTTAGCTGTCAGTTGAGAATCTCAAGCACATATTTTATAAAAAGTGATTTTGTTTGATAGGGGTTTTGCATGCCACATTTTAGGTTGATATGGAATTCAAATCAAGTTTATCAAACCACAAAACCTTGATGTTTTGATCAAAATCAAGACAGAAAGTTCATTTTGAAATGTCTACAGAACCAATCTACAGAAAACCACAGTTGTAATGTGTTCAGAAATGCAAGAGGAATGTCAAGTCTGGCTGACATTTTGCTGCACATTTCCAGATACTTTGGCATTTACGTACTTTGTGGCACTTCTTTGTTGTTCCAGAAGCTTTGGAGCTGGTAATGTAACTGTCCAACTATGATCCAGCATCATTTATTCTAGGCACTTTGGCTAGTTATGGATGGAAATGGAAGTGGTTTATGAATTTCTATAAAGCTACTTCACATAGTTGAGAGACATGCATGGGATGAACATTAAATAGAATATTATCAGCAAAAGTAGCAATTAATTTAATGGTTACATTTTTGCTTATTTCCTTGGATATTGTTATGTAATCAATATTTTTGGTTTTGGTAGTCACATCATTGAATAAACCTATAGATAAGAGAAGAATTTTGTCTGAAGATGTAAGCACAGTCACATGGGCTAGCTTTAAATATGTAAGTACTATGAACTAAGTCATATACTATCCAGGATACTGATACTGATCTGTTTTCATTTCCATACATTTAAAAATTTAGTAATTGAAAAAAAAGAAAAAGCCAGGCATGGTGGTGCACGCCTTTAATCCTAGCACTCGGGAGGCAGAGGCAGGTAGATCTCTGTGAGTTCAAGGGCAGCCTGGTCTACAGAGTGAGTTCGTGAGTTCAAGTCCAGCTAGGGCTATAAGGAGACACAGTCTCAATAAACAGTTATTGAATATAAACATATTTATGACCTCCTTTAATATTTTATATTTAATTATTTATTATATTTATTATTCATTATTATATTTACTTATTAAGTGTGTTTACACATGCCATGTTGAACATTTGAGATCAGAAAGCATGCTGTGGCAATCTGTTCTTTCTGTCCAGCATGTGAGTTCTGAGTACTCACAGGTTATCATGAATGGAGACCACAACCTTTACCTGATGAGTCATTTCATTGGACCTTACGATCTTGTTAAGAAGTCTTTAGAAAAAAGTAGCAACATATATAGTAGTGGCTTATATTATGTCTTTTGGAAATATCTCTTAATATTCAATTATACTGTAAGTGTAGAAATGTATAAAATTCACTAAATTTAACAAATACCTGTAACAATAATTGCCTTCTTTTTTTTTTAATTTTTTATTTATTTCGGTATGTGTATGAATGTACTGTCTGCGTGCAGGTGTGTGCACCCGTGTCGTGCGATGCCGCGGAGGTCAGAAGAGGGTCTCGGATTCCCCTGGAACTGGAGTTTCAGATGGTTCTCGGCCGCCATGTGGGTGCTGGGGATTGAACCCGGGTCCTCTGTAAGAGCGGTCGGCGCTCTTAACCACTAGGCCATCTCTCCAGCCCCAATAATTGCCTTCTTATTATACCCTCTTTCTTCTCAATGAAGATCTATTAAGAGGCTACTGTGTGCCAGCAGGTCCTGATGAATGCAACTCACAATTTCTCAGTTTCAAAGTCAATGAGCTGACAACTCAGGAAAAGCTGACAAATTGGAAAATTGAGAAATGACAAATAAAACTAATGTGTGTGTTTGTGTGTGTGTATGTGTATGTGTATGTGTATGTGTGTGTGTACAGTGTTAACAGAATGATATTTTGATCCAATGTCTTACAATTTGTTTGTTTCTCTATACAGGGCAAGCAGAAGTGATACCAGTGTAAGGGTGGGAGTTAGGTAAAATGTCTGAAATATATTGTATAAAATTCTGAGGAAATCATTTTTTTCAAATTTACTTATTCCACAATGAAGTAGTAGACACCTCTAAGTGATGACTTGGCATTAGTAATATATTAATGAAGCTAACAATTTTAGTAGATTCTGACAAATTAACATAAACATTGAATCCTATATGCAGATTGTTATAACTATCTTTAACTTGTGACTGAGAAAGTCCAATTCACTGCCTTGGAAGGCTTTTTTAAACATTTTATAATATTGTTGCCAGATTATTGCCAAGGTCACAGCATAATGTTGAGTTCATTTATGAAATGTCTATGACAAGAAAAGTGCATTGCAAAAGACCCTAAGATGCATGAATTTGAGCCCAAACCTCATGGAGGATCCAAAATAGAATGACCTCATTCATGGAACTGGACAATCACGATTTTTTCAGCCCCAAATAACAGCTATTTTAAAACACACAGGTCTTTGCCTTACTAATGACACCGGGACTCTCACACATCTGAGAAAGCCACCAGGTCACTGAAGAACAGTGCTTTTTAGCTGCAGATCTGAGCTCACCCTCCTCAACAACAAAAATCTCGGAGTCTCAAACTGTGATAAGTAAACAGAGAAAACATCCCCAAGGTATAGGCATAGATGAAAGTATTTTGAGAAGGAAATAAATAGTCCATGACTTAGAAGCCAAAATTTTCAATTGGAAATTCAACAAATTAAAAGAGTTTGCATAGAAAGGAAATACTTCAGAAGGTCAGTGGCAGCTTACAGAATGCAGGACAATCTTGCCAAGCATACATCTGACCAGGGATATAAAATCTTTGGGAAGCTTGATATGTTAAGCATTTAAATATAAGGCAGAAATAGAAGAGGGGAGGGGAGAAAGGGGTAGTCTTACAGACAAGCATTCTTTGATGAGCCACTCATCGAAGAAAGCATCTTCTCTTTGCAACAGATGGAGACTACTGCAGAATCCCACAACTGGTCAGACAGAAAATATACATCTGAAAGATTCCCAATCCTAGGAGACACGTCTCCATATACAGCTACAGTTGAGCCTCAACACCTAATACTCCTGGAACACCTCACAATGGAGGAGAGAAAGAAAACAAATGCATCCCTCAATTCTCATCAGTAAAGCTTCCTTACACAATAGTGTGATGAAAACAGAAGGGCACACTAGCCAAACTTCAAATAATGGGAGCTTTAAGAGTTTTTAATCCATGGATAGGACTCCTATATTAAACCTCACACAACCAGTGGCTCAGAGATTATTGTGAAAGAGAAGGCAAAAAGATTGTAAGAGCCAGCCCTGGTGCATGAATGTAGAGAAGCACTGGAAGATTTCACATGTGAACTTGTGGAATGTTGGCATCAGGCACAGGGTCCATGCCAGCTCAGACAATGGTCTCACAGTCAAACAAAGGAAATGTGTGGGAGGGAAACTGGCCATGAACTGAGAAGTACAGGAGATTGACAACTGCTATGTGAGGAAGAGTAAGACTTACCTAACATTTCTCTATGAGCTGACTAGACTCCATTGGATGAATTTGCATGAAAGGACATTTGGGTTCAAGAGCTTGAGTGATAGGGCTTAGCTTGGATGATGCAATGCATGAGTTATGACTGAGGGATGGGGCACAGAGGGGGCTGAGTTTGAATGGGAATCATTGTATGAGATATATAAATGTTAAATATAAAAGAAAATAATTTAGGCAAAAAATGCTGGATAACAATGAAACTGTGGATGGGAATAAACAGTAGAGCAGCCACTATGGAAATCAGTATGGAAGCTTGTAGGAACACTCTGGGCCAGCCAGCAGAGTTCCAAGGCCCTGACCAGTAAGAGGTTGAGTAGACATTGGAGCACTGAACTATGGGAGCTGAGTGAAGGGCAGGGAAAATGCGAGCACCTGTCAGCTCATTTATTTTGGGAAAGACAAGGATTTAAATAGGAATGTCCTCTGCTTCTTTTGGAAGTGCCTCAGGTGCTGATCAAACCACCGACTCAGCTGTTGCCTCTGAGCACAGGTTAAATCTATTCAGTATTTGAGAGTTCAAGCTTGCCACTCCAGATGTGTAACACTCTACATATCCACCCCTTTTGCTTTTAAACAAAAAAAGATGGCAAACATAGTGGGAGTCTGAGTACATAGCTCAGACCTCACCTCAAGCATTCCAACATCTGACTGCACCTGTCTTAGGTTGTCCTGACCAATCAGGATCTTTCCCATCATTGGCTATCCAGGCAGCCACTGCAGGAAATTCTAGGAACAGTATTTTTCTGGGTGGGAGTGGAGGTAAACACAAAGATGGTATTTTCAAGAATGCTCAAGCAGGTGTTCTCATCAGCACAAATAGTCATTCAGTCTCAAGGGAGAAATGGAATATTTGATGGATTGGCAGCAGGCATTGAAATCACAAATCATGCAAATGCAACACTTGAAGATGACCAGACTTCAACATCGGATCTGGAGAACTGTTTCCAGCATTTGATGTCAAAATGAGCCAGGCATAGTGGAGCACACCTTTAATCCTAGCACTTGGGAGGCACAGGCAGGCAGATCTTTGTGAGTTCAAGGCCAGTCTGGTCTACAGAGTGAGTTCCAGGACAGCTGGGGCTACAGGGAGACCTATCTCAAAAAGACCAAAAAAATAGCAATGAAAGATAATAATACAATGAACAATCACTGTGCAGAAAACTGAATCCCTTTCCCCAAGGAAAATCCTGTCATTCTTTTTTTTTTAATTTTTTTATTATTTTTTTTTTAATTTTTATTGATGGTTTGTGCATTTTATACATCATTTTCCAATTCAGATCAGGCACATCTCCCCCTCCCTTCCCCCCCACCCCCACCCCATCCCAGATCATTCTGCCATAACTGTCCTGCATCTTTCAGGTTTAGTTTTTTTTTTCATTTTTTAGCTATAAGTGATAATCCATGAGTATAAGCATCCTTCGTGCAAAACCAATCTATAGACTGTTGTGCCCAAACCCCCACAGTCCCACCATTCAGTGGAGGTTGACAGGTTGTTTGTTCATATCTTGTGAATACCTTAAAAATAATAAAAAAAATAATTTTTTTATTATTTTTAAGGTATTCACAAGATAAGAGCACAGTTGTTTTTAGATCACATTGACATTGCTCAGTTTGCCATACAAGTACAGGTAATTGGTGCTAGCATCCACAGATGAGGAATACCATTCATCTTTTGTTTTTCTGGGACTGTGTTACTTCACTCAGCATGATGTCTTCTAGCTCCAGCCATTTTCCTGCAAAGCTCATGATGTCATCTTTCTTTACTGCTGCATAGAAATTCATTGTGTACATGTACCACATTTTTCTCTATACACTTGTCATTTGAGGGGGCCTTGGGTTGGTTCCAGCTCCTTGCTATTGTGAACAGAACTCCAATAAACATGGCTGTGCATGTATCTCTACGGTAAGATGAGTCTTGTGGGTACATACCCAGGAGTGGTATGGCTGGGTCAGGTCGCAAGTTCATTCCAAGTCTTCCAAGGGTTCTCCATACTGTTTTCCAAAGTGGCTGTACGAGTTTTCATTCCCACCAGCAGTGGATGAGTTTTCCCCTTTCCCCACAACCTCTCCAGCACTTGGTATCATTTGTTTTCTTGATCCTAGCCAGTCTTATTGGAGTAAGATGATATTTTAAAATGGTTTTAATTTGCATTTCCTTAATTATTAGTGACGTTAAACACTTCTTAAGATATTTTTCAGCCATCTCTAATGCCTCACTTGTGAAGTCTCTGTTCAGCTCTTTGCTCCACCTATTGAGTGGGTCATTTGTTTTCTTTCTTCTTTGTTTTTTGAGTAGTTTATATATATGGAAATCAATGCTTTGTCAGATGTATCTGTGGTGAAGGTTTCCTCTCACTCTGTGGGGTTTTCTCTTCATTTCATTGATTGTTTCTTTTGATGTACAGAAGCTTTTGAGTTTAATGAGGTCCTATTTGTCAATTCTCAACCTTAATTCTTGCGCAGCTGCTGTCTGATTTAGGAAGTCTTTTCCTATGCCTATGTATTATAGTCTGCTGCCAACTTTTTCTTCTATCACCTTCAGGGTTTGGGGTTTCACATTGAGGTCTTTAATACATCTGGAGTTTACTTTTGTACAGGGGGAGAGGTAGGCGTTTAATTTCATTCTACACGTGGTGATCCAGTTTTGTCAACACCACTTGCTGAAGATGCTGTCTTTTCTCCATTGTGTCTTCTTGCCCCCCTTGTCAAATATGAGATGGCTGAAATTGTATGTGCTCAAGTTTGAATCTTCAGTTTTGTTTCATTGGTCAACAGGTCTGTTTTTCTGCCAGTACCATGATGTTTTTATGACTATAACCCTGTAGTATAGTTTGAAGTCTGGTATAGAGATTCCTCCCTATTGCTCTTTTAACTCAGGGTTGTTTTGGCTATTCAGTGTCTTTTGTTTTTTCAAAAGAAATTAAAGACTTTTTTCCCAAGCCTGTGAAGAAACTCTTGGGAATTTTAATTGGGATTGCATTAAATCTATACAAGAGTTTGGGCAGAATGGACGTTTTTACTATATTAATTTTCCCAATCTATGAGCATGGGAGGTTTTTCCATGTTCTGATGTCTTCTTCAATTTCCTTCTTCAAGGGTTTAAAATTTTGGTTGTAGAGATCTTTGGTGCCTTTGGTTAGGTTTGTTCCTAGGTTTTTGTTGTGTTTTGTTTTTTAGGCAATTGTGAGTGGGAAGGTCTCCTTGAATTCCTTTATCAGTTGCTTATTGTTGGTGTAAAGAAAGGCTACTGATTTTTCTAGGTTAATATTGTATCCTGCCGCTTTGCTGAAGCTGTTAATCATTTCTAGGAGTTTTCTGGTGGAGTTTTTAGCATCCCTTAAGTAAACAATCATATCATCAGCAAAAAGGGATAGCTTGACTTCCTCTTTTCCAATTAGCACTGTTTAATTTCCTTTTCTTGCCTTATTACCCTAGCAAGTTTTTCAAGCACTATATTGAAGAGGAGTGGTGACAGGGAGAAGCTTGCTGAGTTCCTACCTTTAAAGGGAATGCTTCTGTCATTTCACAATTTAGGATGTTATTGGCTGTGGGTTTCCTGTATATGGCTCTGATTACATTGAGGAATGATCCCTCCAATCCAATTCCCTCTAGGACTTTAAGCATGAAGGGATGCTGGATTTTGTCAAAGGCTTTTTCGGTGTCAATCGAGAAGATGTGGTTTTTGTCTTTCAGTCCATTTATATGCTTGATGATATTTATTGATTTTTGCATGTTGAACCATCCCTGCATCTCTGGTATGACTCCAACTTGGTCATGATGGATGATCTTCTTGATGTGGGATTTTGGCATCTGCGTTTATTAGGGAGATGGGTCTATAGTTCTCCTTTTTGGTTGTATCTTTGCCTGGTTTTGGTAATAAAGTGATGCTGGCTTCATAGAAGGAATTTGGGAGAATTCCCTCTGTTTGTATCCTTCTAAACAATTTGAATAATACTGGTTGTAAGTCTTTTTGAAATATTTTATAGAATTCTGCCATGAAAATGTCTGGGCCTGGGCTTTTTTATAGTTGGGATGTTTCTTATTGCATCTCAATTTCTTCATATACTATGGGTCTGTTTAAAATGTTGATGTTTAAGCTGATTGAGGTTTGCTGATTCTCAGGATTTCAGATATTCCTTCATTTCTTCTAGGTTTTTTTTTAATAACATTTTTTTATTGATGCTTTGTGCATTTCATACATCACTTTCCAATTCAGTTCAGGCATATCTCCCCTTCCCTTCCCCCCCACCCCCACCCCAACCGAGATCATGCATTCTGCCCTGACTGTCCTGCATATCTCTCTCAGTTCTTTTCTTTTTTCCATTTTTTAGCTATAAGTGATAATCCATGAGTACAAGCATCCTTCATGCAAAACCTATTTGCAGGCTGTTGTGCCCAAACACCCACAGCCCCACCTTCCAGCGGGGGGTGAGGGGTTGCATGTTCAATCAGGTTAATCAAATGAGGGTCCAGACTACATTGCTGTAGTTTCACCCTTCACCCCATTCGCAGCCCTTACATTCTACCATGCCCCCTCTTCCGCAGATTATTCCCTGGGCTTAGAAAAGGGGCACAGGTGGATGAGAAGCAGAACACTCCACTCTCTCTGGAGCTGCTGTCTTGGATTCTGGTCAATACTGGCTGTTTCCTTTCATAGGCTGACAGTCTGTCCAGGAATAACCTTTCGATCCTACCAATGAAGCACAAGCAATTAGATATATAGGTATTTAAGCAGAATTAATAGTTATGGTAGGTTACTTTGTTATAGACACATATGTTTAGATGAGATGTGGTAGAGTACAGGTTTTTGAAGTATTCCTGTATGATTGGATCTTTTCATTATCTGTTGTGATATTTCCCCTTGCATCACAGATTGTATTGATTTGGAGTAGTTCCTTCTTTCTTTTGGTTAACTTGGATAAAGGTCTGTCTATCTTGTTTATTCTTTCAAAGAACCAACTTTTGGATTCATTAATTTTTTGTATTGTTTTCTTCGTTTCTATTTCATTGATTTCTACCCTGATTTTTGTTATTTCTTCCTGCCTGTTGCATTTAGGGTTCGTCTATTGTTGTCTCTCAAGTGCTTTTAGCTGCAGTATTGGATTGTTCACTTGTGTTCTTTCTGTTTTTCTAATGTAGGCACTCAGGGCTATAAACTTACCTTTTAGGACTGCTTTTAAAGTATGCCATAGGTTTTCTGGTGTTGTATTATCATTGTAATTCAGTTCCAGGAATGCTTTTATTTCTTTCTTTATCTCTTCCTTGACCCATTCATTATTCAAGAGTGTGTTGTTTAGTCTTCATGTGTTCTTGTAGATAGTAGGGCTTATCCTGGTGTTGATAGTGAACTTTATTGCATTGTGGTCTATAGAATGCATGAAATTATTTCATTCTTTTTGTATTTGTAGAGGTTTCTTCTGTGTCCCAGTATGTGGTCGATTTGGGAGAATGTTCCGTGGGGTGCTGAGTAGCAAGTGTATTCTCTGGTTTTAGGGTGGAATATTCTGTAGATGTCTGTGAGGTCCATTTGGTGTATTGTATGATTCAGTTCAGATGTTTATTCTTTGTCCTGTTGACCTGTCCAAAGGGCTCATTGGGGTATTGAAGTCCCCTACTATGAGTGTACTGGGGTTAATCTGTGCCTTGTGGTCTTGGAGAACTGTATTTATAAAGTTTGGTGCACCAGAGTTTGGTGCATATATGTTCATAATTGTGAAATATTCATGGTGAATTGTTCCTTTGATTAAAAATGTAATGGCCTTCTTTGTCTTTTCTGATTTCTTTTACTTTGAAGTCTATTTTGTCTGATATTAAAATAGCAACACCTGCTTTATTTTTTGTACCATTTGCTTGGAATGTTTTTTTCTGTCCTTTCACTTTAAGGTGGTACCTATCCTCGAAGGTAAGATGTGTTTCTTGTAGAAAGCATATAGATGGGTTCTGTTTCCTAATCCAACCTTCCAGTCTATGTCTTTTGATTGGGGAGTTTATTCCATTAATATTTAAGGTTATAACTGATAAGTTTGTGTTGCTTCCTTTCACCTTATTATCCATTTGCATTTTGGGTCTATGTTTCCACTTTCTGCAGTTATGCTTATATTAATTTCTCTTTCTAGATGCCTGGGGATAGTTGCCCCTTTATTCTGTCCTTTGAATTGCTTCAAGTATTCTCTGAAGGGCTGGTTTTCTGGACACATATTCTCTCATCTTGTTTATGTCATGGAAGATTCTTCTCTCTCCTTCAACTATAATCGACATTTTTGCTGGGCATAGTAACCTGGGATGGCATCTATAGTCCTTTAACACTGGGAATGCTTTGCTCCACGTTCTTCTTGCCTTCATGGTTTGCACTGAGTAGTCAGTTGTAATTCTGATAGGTTTCTCCTTATCTGAAACTAGTTGTTCTTCTCTTGTGGCTTTCAGAATTTTCTCTTTGTTTTGGGCATCTATCGTTTTAACTATGATATGGCGTGGAGAGTTTCTTTTCTGATCTTGTCTGTTTAGAGTTCTATGTGCTTCTTTTATTCGTATTGGTTTGTCTTTTTTTAGTTTGGGGAAATTTTCATCTATTATTCTGTTGAAGATCTGATCAATACCATTCTCTTGGGATTCTTCTCCTTCTTCTATTCCTATGATGTGGAGGTTTGATCTCTTCATAGTGTCCCACAGTTCCTGGTTGTTCCACTTTTGTGTATTTTTAAACTTTTCATAATCTTTACTTGAGGTTTTTAGTTGTTCTGTGTTATCTTCCAGGTCTTGTATTCTTTGTTCTGCTTCTTCCATTCTACTTCTGAGGCTTTTCCCATTCCTTTCCTCTTGATTGGATGAGTGTTTGATTTCCTTTTTATTTCATCTTCTGATTTCTTTACTATTTCCACTTTCTTTTGGAGCTTCTCAATCTCTTCCTGTAGCTCTTTGCTTTGCTGGTTGGTTTCCTTATCTTTCTCCAGAGGTCATTCTCTCTCTCTCTAAGTCCTTCTTGAGTTTTTCATTCTCTTTTCTTAGTTCTCTGACTTGCTCTTTAAAGTCTGATTTCTTTAAGTATGTTCACAATTCCACTTCTAATATCTGTGTCCTGGGACATCTCCAGGGGGATCCTACTGTAGGAATCTTCCACAGGGTTGGTAGAGCTTGGTGTGGAATTATCCTGCACCTTTCCCGTGTTGTCTCTTCTTTGTGTCCCTGGCATGTGGGTTTCTCTTTGCCTGTATTCCAATGCGAATCCCAAATGCCTTTTCACTGTGTTGAAGACTTGTTGATTTGTTTTTGATTGATTTGTTTTTCTCCTTTTCTCCTTGCTTATGGAGTGTTGACTTGTCTAAGTTCTAGGCTTTCTATTGGAAGTCTAACTCACTTTTCCTTTTCTGTTCTGAAGGTTCTCCAAAGAATCCACCTGGACACTCTTTCGGCAACAGGGCCACCTTTTATACCGGCTAGGAGGACAACTCCTCCCCCCACAGCCACACAAGCCAATCAAGCCAGAGGTGATTGAATCGAACCAAACAATTCACTTGGCTGAAGCACCCAGCTCCCATCTCTGCTTCAGGTGGTCTTGGGAAGTCCCCCAAATCCTGTCATTCTTAACAACCAGTTTAGAGGGTTATTTTTTGGCATCTGGTGTCAATGTAACAATGAAAAATTACAATATAACAATAAAAGTAATTACAATGTAACAATTGAATGATAACAAAAAAATAAACACAACTGAATCCCTTTTCCCCAAAGAATCCCTATTCCTGCCATTCTAACCTGCTTTTTTTAATCTATGAGTACATCAGAAAAACAATAATTTTTGAACACAAGTTCAGCTGACACTACAAACCTCAAGGTACCAAAATTAGTAAAAATAATAATAATAATAATAATAATAATAATAATAATATTAATATATAGCAATACAAGACTCAGAATCTCAAAGCTGGGTGTTCCAGCATTACTTTTTTTTTAATTAATTAATTTTTGATTGATGCTTTGTGTATTTCATACATCTTTTTCCAATTCAGTTCAGGTGTATATCCCCTTCCCTTCCCCCCACCCCACCCCTACCCATCCCAGATCATGCATTCTGCCGTAACTTTTCTGCATCTTTCTGTTTTTTTTGTTTGTTTGTTTTGTTTTCATTTTTTTAACAATAAGTGATAATTTGTGAGTACAAGCATCCTTCATGTAAAACCAATTTGCAAGCAGTCGTGCCCAAACCCACACAGCTCATGGGTCCCACCATCCACCAGGGGGGGCTTGTATGTTCAATCAAGTTGATCAAATGAGTGTCCAGTCTATATTGTTGTAGTTTCACCATTCACCAACCGCAGCCCTTACATTCTACTGCGCCCCCTCTTCCGCAGATTGTTCCCTAGGCTTAGAAAAGGGGCACAGGTGGATGAGATGTAAAACAGTCTACTTTCTCTGGAGCTGTTGTCTTGGTCTCTGGTCAATTCTGGCTGTTTCCTTTCATGGGCTGACAGTTTGTCCAGGAATAACCTTTCGATCCTACTAATGAAGCACAAGCAATTAGATATATAGGTATTTAAACAGTACTAATTGTTATGG
>VZQC01013948.1:312062-366784 GCA_009823505.1 Rhizomys pruinosus | reverse complement strand
CTTTTCATAGTGTCCCATATTTCCTGGTTGTTCCAGTTTTGTGTATTTTTAAATTTTTCATAATCTTTATTTGAGTTTTTTAGTTGCTCTGTGTTATCTTCCAGATCTGATATTCTTTGTTCTGCTTCCTCCATTCTATTTCTGAGGCTTTTTCCTTTCCTTTCTTCCTGGTTGGACAAGTGTTCTATTTCCTTTTTCATTTCTTCCTGTGATTTCTTTAATATATCCATTCCCTTTATGAGTTTCTCATTCTCTTCTTGGTGCTCCTTATTTCGTTGGTTGGCCTCCTTTTTCAGTGTTTCTAATTCCTTAAGGTGTTTGCTTTTTTCTCTCTCTCGTTCTTTCTGGAGTTTGTCAATCTCTTCCTTCAGTTTGTTATTGTATCCCTCTAGGTCCTTTTTGAGTTTTTCATTCTCTCTCTTTACTTCTCTGAGTTATTCCTTTAGTTTGTCATTGTAACCATCTAGGTCCTTTTTGAGTTTTTCATTCTCTCTCTTTACTTCTCTGAATTTTTCTTTATATTCTTTAATTTCTCTGCATCGGTCTGCAATTAGTTCTCTAAGGTCTATTTCTGGGTTCACCTCCAGGGGGATCTGATTGTAGTTGTCTCCTACCAGGTTGGTAGAGCTTGGTGCGGAATTATCCTGCACCTTTTCCATGTCTTCTCTTCTTCGTCTCCCTGGCATGTGGGTTTCCCTTTTGTGATTCAAATCCCAAATGTCTTTTCAGTTTGTTGAAGGCTGAAAGCTTGTTTTATTTTGCTTGCCTCCTTCCAATGCTTTTTTTTCCCCCTTCCTTCTCTCCTCCTTGTTTATGGAGTATTGACTTGTCTAGGTTTCAGGCTTTCACTTTTGTTTATATATTGGATACTGGAAGTCTCTTCCTTTCCTGTTCTGGATGTTCTCTTAATCCTCTGGATACTCTCTCCTCAATTCCAGTTGTTGGCGGGGGGGGGTGTTATTCCTGACTTAGCCCGTGCCCCGGTTCATGCCTGCAGCAGTGGCGGGCTGCTCCCTGCGCAGGACCAGCCAATGGCGACTATGCCTGACCCCAAACCCAGGACCCACCTGCGACTACCGGGGGGGGGGGGCCACCCAGCAGGGAAGCCAGCTCTGGCGGGATTTAGGAGTCAGATTTGGGCCCCTCTGCCACAACTCAGTAAATCAATTGTCCTGCACCTGTGGGACAATGCCCTAAGTTTTTACCTGCCTGCAGCAGTGGTGGGCTGCTTCCTGTGCAGGACCAGCCAATGGCGACTGTTCCCGCATTACTTTTAACAGAAATGAGAAAAAAAGAAAAAAATATGCTGTAATTTTACATAGTCACCCACTTTCTGAAAAGCCAGTGTCTCTACAATCAGTGAATGCAATTGAATATGCAGACCTAGGTAATCATTCAAGTAGACCGGTCATATGATGGATTTTATGTTCTTATGCCTAGGAGTTTGGTTGAGCATGCAAAACAAGTAATCAATGCATTTTTCAAGTATTCATATTTAAGTTTGCACATGCAGATCCAGTCTGGTATGCCAAATAATTCTGTGTGCACATAAATGATGAAACTTGAAATGGCCACTTTGTATGACACCACTAACATAGAGGACACTAGACATACCTTAAACAGGAAACATAAGGGCCCCAGAAAGAGAAAGAGAGTTGAGAGAAAGATCTCATGGGCTTCAACAAATTGTGAGATGAAGCACGTTCAAAGATGGTTGTAACCCAATCAGACACAACAGTCCAGTGTCTTAACTAAGCAAGGCAAAGGAAGCTTGAACTACAGGTTCTGATTTTTCAAAGAAAGGAAAGCTGCATTTGAAGATATAACCATAAAACTCTTTCATGTTTAACAAGGATTAAAGGAGAAAGAAAAAGGAACTTTAAATTTGACACAAGAATAAATAAACCTCAAAAATTTCACTCATGATCCTCTCCAAAAAGTTGAAGAAGCAATGAGCTCATTAGGAACACATGGAAGATTGGGGGATCTAGGAGCCATTGATGAGAAGTATGATATTGCTATATCATCCTGTTGTCATGCATCAGACCACATTGTTGTGGTCTGCCTAGATAAGATGCAATATGGACAAAAAAAATTACTAAAGTCCAAACTCCTGAGAATACTCCTCAGTTACTTGATACAGTCAAAGTGAAAAAAATGAGGAAACCCACCAAGCTCTCCATCTTGCTTTACAGGATACCCCAGTAGCTGACATCCTGAATCAAGCCACAGAGAACAGCTCATCAGAAAGATGGAAGATGGAGAGCAGTGACTCCACAGGGGCAGATCATAAACCGTCAGGTGCACTGACTGGTGGTAGAATTAAAGCAATGAGAGGAAGAATGGGCCAACCATCCCCAAATTCTCAGAAGAAGAGGAACACAAAATGGAATTCCAGTTGGAAGAGCATTGCAAACAAGCAGTGCAAGTCCAAGAACAGAAAGCACAACTTGAAGAAGCAGTAGTCAAGCCAAGACATAGTGAACGAGAAATGAGGAATATACCAGAAAAGTTTGCTGTAAGCATTCAGTATTTACCAGAGCAACAAGAGAATTTGAGTGTACAAGTTAAAAAATCTGAAGCCAATGTAGCATTGCAAACAAGCAGTGCAAGTCCAAGAACAGAAAGCACAACTTGAAGAAGCAGTAGTCAAGCCAAGACATAGTGAACGAGAAATGAGGAATATACCAGAAAAGTTTGCTGTAAGCATTCAGTATTTACCAGAGCAACAAGAGAATTTGAGTGTACAAGTTAAAAAATCTGAAGCCAATGTAGCATTGCAAACAAGCAGTGCAAGTCCAAGAACAGAAAGCACAACTTGAAGAAGCAGTAGTCAAGCCAAGACATAGTGAACGAGAAATGAGGAATATACCAGAAAAGTTTGCTGTAAGCATTCAGTATTTACCAGAGCAACAAGAGAATTTGAGTGTACAAGTTAAAAAATCTGAAGCCAATGTAGCATTGCAAACAAGCAGTGCAAGTCCAAGAACAGAAAGCACAACTTGAAGAAGCAGTAGTCAAGCCAAGACATAGTGAACGAGAAATGAGGAATATACCAGAAAAGTTTGCTGTAAGCATTCAGTATTTACCAGAGCAACAAGAGAATTTGAGTGTACAAGTTAAAAAATCTGNAAAAAAACGGTGGTGCATGCCTTTAATCCTAGCACTTGGGAGGCTGAGGCAGGTGGATCTTTGTGAGTTCAAGGCCAGCCTGGTCTACAGAGTAAGTTCCAGGACAGCTAGGGGGGCTACAGGGAGACCCTGTCTCAAAAAGACCAAAAAACAATTACAAGGCCAGTAGAACAAAACAGAGATCTTTTAAGGAAACCCATGCATCAGTGAGAGACTTGATCTCAAAAAATAAGGTGGCAGCACTCAAGGAAGATGCTGCAGAAGAGGCTGCAGAAAGATTGTAAAGGCCAGAGGCAGTAGGTGACCACAAGGAAATAGAGTTTTTCCCCACAGCTCATATGAACTCACATAAACTCACACAGTGGTGACAATAGGCACAAGAACAATAAAACCCCAAACCAGAAAATATCTCAAGATCGACATGGGGAAATAGGTACAAAGCTCCAGCCCCACTCAGGAAAGTGGTAGCAGCAGATGGCTGTTGCTGAGAGGGGCAAAAACAGTCTCTTTCAAGCATGGGATTCTTAGTGAGTTAACCCAGCTCCAGTGGATGGAGCCACATAGAAGGACAATTGGGGAAACAAATTAGACTCTATAGGCCTTGTCTCATATATACATATATATGAGTATATTAATATATTAGAGTATATTAAATTGGGCAGGGGACAATAAGTGGAGGTATGGATAGGAGAGTGGATGCAATCAAATTATATTGTATGAAAATTGGAAAAAAATGTAATAAAATTTCAAATGAAAAAAAAAAAAATCCAGACTCCACAACAAATCAAAGTACACTTTTGTAAGCTCAGTATCATGAAGGGAAACCAAACTCTGGCACCATTGCAGAGTATCCCTCAATGTATTTTTTTAAGTATTCAGATTTTAAAGTTTGCACATGCATATCTAGTCTGGCATGCCAAATGATTCTGTGCACAAAAAGATGAAACTTTAAGTGAGCACTTTGAGAGAACGTTTATAAGGACTGACAAACACATACCAAAACTTAATCACTAGACATACCTTACACACAAATACTTGAACGTATGAAGAACACAACTACATGAATCTCAGACACACAAAAGAACAGTTTTCACAAACAGAAAACATATTTCCTGCCTACAAATCCGGAAAATTCCTCACTTTTTAATCTTTCCTAAGGGCATTCACTACGAGTGGTTAAGATTGCCTTCTCTATTTTAAACAAAGTATAAAAGGAGGTTTATTAGGACAAGCACCCTGGCAGGTCCACTAGTCTGAGAGAGGGAGGCCAGGGAAGTCGCTTGCTTGGGCTGGGGCTGAGGGTTTTTATGAGTTCTGGGGAGAGGAAAATGAGGTAATGGTGGTTAGACAAAGCGTGTCCTTGTAAGGGCAAAACTGGTGCAGTGGGAGGGGACAAAGTGGATATTTAGTGTTCATTGTGGAGCTGGAATGTAACCATATATGGTCTTAGGCTGTGCTCTCATTGTGGCTGGTGACATCAGGAAGGGAAGTTGCATCAGCTGCCTGAGATGATGTAGGCTTCTGACCAGAAGAGAAGAGTGGTAGGCACCATCTTTAGATCTCCAAGCCCAGAGGCCCTGCCTAACATCCCAACTTCTTTGGGTAAATGGGCGCCGACTTGACTCTTACTACTTCGTGCTGAAAGGAGTGACTTTGGGGAAGCAGAGTTGTTGGGAGTAGGCAGGCACATAGGCAATGGAGAGTAAGACTGTAGAAGGATCTGGTTAACAGCCACTCTGGAGACTTCTTGGATGTGTTCCTAAAAAAAGTTGAGGAGATCAGGAGTCTCCTGGTTGAGGTGGGAGAGGCTCCTCTTACTGTTGGATGGTCTTGGTTGGAGGACATGGTCTAAACATGGGCTCAACAGTTTCATCTGTCCAGGTATCCTGAGCATGGACATGCCAACAGTATATCAAACCTGGCACAGCATCACCTGGTCGGATGAAGACTGAGATAATAACTAGACAAAGGGCAACTAGGCAGGGGTGTCACAGAGTCTGGTACCTGTGGCACCAGAGGAATCAGAGGAAAACAATGACCCAGGAAAAGAAGAAGGTGAGGGTGAAGGTACAGAGGGTGAAGGCTACCATGCCTGACCATTGAGACCTGTCCTTGAGAGTCTCTGGAAAACCTGAAAGTCTTGAGTCCCAGCTGTTTGGTGGACCATCCATCCTGGGTTGAGTCTTTCTTTTTTTTATTATTTATTTTTTAAATTTTATGTGTATGAATGTCCTGTTTATGTGTATTCTGTATGTGTGTGAATGTCCTTTCTGCATGTGGGTTTGTGCACCCATGTCGTGCAATGCTGCAGAGGTCAGAAGAGGGTGTCGGATTCCCCTGGAACTGGAGTTCTCTTGGAATTGGAGTTTCAGAAGGTTCTTGGCTTCCATGTGGGTGCTGGGGATCGAACCCGGGTCCTCTGTAAGAGTGGTCAGGACTCTTAACCACTAGGCCATGTCTCTAGCCCCAAGGGTTGAGTCTTTCTTGAGTCTGAACAAATGACACCAGTGTGGCTGGCCTAGAAGTTTGGCTGCTGATGGTGTAGTAAGGATGATGATGTGTGGTCCAGTCCAACTGGGATCAAGAGACTTAGAAGATAAAGTTTGTTTTGTTTTGTTTTGTTTAATTTTCATTTTTTAATGATGATTTGTGTATTTCATACATCATTTTCCAATTCAGTTCAGGCATATTTCCCTTTCCCTTCCCCCCACCCCACCCCATCCCAGATCATGCATTCTGCCATAACTGTCCTGCATCTTTCTCCCAGTTTCTTTTTTTCATTTTTTAACAATAAGTGATAATTTAGGAGTACAAGCATCCTTCACATGAAACCAGTTTGCAAGCAGTTGTGGGTCCATGGGTCCCACCATCCAGCAGGGGGGGCTTGTATGTTTAATCAAGTTGATCAAATAAGTGTCCAGACTATATTGCTGTAGTGTCACCATTCACCCCAATCGCAGCCCTTTCTACCATGCCCCCTCTTCCGCAGGTTGTTCCCTAGGCTTAGAAAAGGGGCACAGGGGGATGAGAAGCAAAACATTCTACTTTCTCTGGAGCTGTTGTCTTGGACTCTGGTCAATTCTGGCTATTTCTTTTCATGGGCTTACAGTTTGTCCAGGAGATAAAGTTTTAAGGAGAACACTGTCCCCTGGTGTGAGAGGGCAGCTCAGTGATTGTGAACTCCACTGAGGTAGGATCAGGGAGAGGAAGAGAGGAAGATAGTGGGGTCAAGCTGTTTGGAGAGAAACACTACTTCCCAGTATGAGGGATCAATGGGTTGGGCTAAGGGCTGCTGCCCAGTATGAGGGCTCAATTGGTTGGGCTAAGGGCTACTGCCCAGTATGAGGGCTCCACAGGTTGGGCTAAGGCCCTTGTGGCCACTCCCAACTTTCTGTCTGTAAAGAGATAGAAAGGGCATGAAGAATCCAGGAGAGCCAAAGTAGGGGCAGCCAGGAGGGATCCTAAGGAGAGAGAAGTGGACGATGGTGGGATGGGAGAGAGACCCTGTGGGGGGTCTCCTTAGCTGCCTGGTACAAGGGTTCAGCTGTAACAGCAAAATTAGGTATCCAGTGATGGAAGAAGCTGACCAATCCTAGAAAAGAGTGGATGTGGACTGCTGTCTCTGGAGGCTGGAGGTCACATATGGTGTTGGCTTGATCTGACCTGAGAGTACTGGAAGGGTACGTTAGGTCCAGAATCAAAGGAGGAGAGATCTCAGGCCAAGGCTTGCTGAAGACCTAGTTTTCGGGTCCTCCCACGTGAAGGCAAAGGAAAGTATGAAGGGCACAGTAAAGAAGGCCCGGACAGGGAAATGGGAGACTGAGGTTTAAGGGTTAGGATGAAGGTCCTGATTTTGATGGTAGATGCCAGAGAGCTTAAGAACTGGAAGAATGGGGGTGTTGCAGGGTTTATTAGTGGAGATAGGAGGCAGGTAAAGGTAGGCTTGAACCCATGGCAGCGAGTTTCAGAAATAAGAAATTGAGGCCTGGAAGGAAAAGAGGCAGGATTCTTGAGGCATATCAGGACTGGCGGGTGGTGAGAGGTGATTACTAGAGTGGAACTGTCCTGGACCTGAGAGTCAACAGGATGAGGGAGAGCAGGGGCTTGATAATCCAGGGTGGGAGAAGCTACTAAGGATGTTGTAT
This sequence comes from Rhizomys pruinosus, assembly GCA_009823505.1. Lineage (NCBI taxonomy): Eukaryota > Metazoa > Chordata > Mammalia > Rodentia > Spalacidae > Rhizomys > Rhizomys pruinosus. The sequence continues at coordinate 359,507 of VZQC01013948.1, read as the reverse complement.
TAGTCAGGGTTCTCTAAAGAAAGAGAAGCAACAGGACGAATATATAGCTATATACAGTTTATTGATTTGCTCACATGACAGAGCTCAAGTAGTCCAACAGTAGCTGCGCCACACTGGAGAGGCTGAGAATCCAGGGAACTGCTCAGTCCACAAGGCTGGATGTCTCAGTAGTCCCAATCTGGTGCTGAAGGCCCAGTGGATTCCAGGAGATCTGCCAGTCTCGGTACACACTGGAATCCAAAGGGTTGATCACAGCAGCAAGACAAACACAGTGAGAGAGAGGCAAGCCGCAGAAAAAGTGGGACCAGCTCCTTCTGCCATGGCCTTTTATACTGCCTACCAGGAGAAGGTAATGCACACATTTGGGGTGGGCCATCTGGTTTGAGGTGGTCCAATCCAAAGATCCTTTTTCTCTTATTTGTTTCTTAGTCCAGTCAAGTTGACACCCAGGGTTAACCATCACAAGTCCACCCCTTCTCAACTTGACACCCAATAAATAGCCTCTCCTTATATTATGCTTAAATGTCAATTGCAAACAATGGCAAGGTCATAATTCCACCTAACATGTTATAAGTGTCTCATGTGCAATAGCAAAGCATTATATCTTAGAGTAGGTGATAATGTCCTTGAGGAACACTTAGTTCTTCAGTATCTAATAACCTAAATATGACAACACTTACCACTTATCTCAGTTGTACATTCAAAAGGGAACAACACAAGTATCTGCTTAATATACGTATATATATGTGCAAGTACATTCTTAACCAAATAGGACAAAAGTTAATATCTATTATAATCCACGTTTCTGCAACTGGTCCCGTGGCCTCAGCTGATATTTGTGACTACCTTCTTCTACTACCAATTCTGTATTTCCTCCACCATCAGCAAGCACCTCTACAGGTCTTGGCTCTTTCCCTGGAGGAGTGACCCATACCTTCATCCCTGAAGGGTCTGGGCCATTTGTTGTCCTGTCTGGTTTGGGTTGTTGGAGTTTCCCATTGACCTTAATCATAGGACATGGTAGTACCAGAAGGCACCCTATAGCACCTCCTGCCTTCCAGATATAAACTTCCTTGCCCCCATTGTGGAGAAAAATTCCAATTTCCCCCTGGTAGTCTGGATCAATCACTCCTCCTACTACTGCTATTCCTTCCTTAGCCTGTTGGCTTAAGGGCAGTAGAAGCCCAAATTGGCCAGGGGGAAATCTTGGCTTCCAGTTCAATGGAATATTTGCTGTATCTCCTGGCAAAAGCACTCCCCCCTTTGGAGCCAAAACATCTAGACCAGCAGAACGCAAAGTCGTAGGTACAGGAAGCAAAAATTTTCCTACTGGGTCATGAGGGGTGATAGTGAGTGGAATCATTCCCACTTCCACCCCTTGTTTCCTGGACCTATGAATTCTGGCTATAGGAGAAACAGTACCATATAGTGGGCACAGATTCAAAGCATATACTGCCTGCTGGAGAACCTTGCCCCAGCCCTCCAGGGTATTGCTACATAATTGGCACTGTAATTGTGTCTTCAAAAGCCCATTCCATCATTCTATCAAGCCAGCTGCTTCTGGATGGTGGGGAACATGGTAAGACCAGTGGATACCATGACCATGGGCCCACTGTCGCACTTCTTTGGCTGTGAAGTGAGTACCTTGGTCAGAAGCAATTCTGTGAGGAATACCATGATGGTGGATAAGGCATTCTGTAAGCCCATGGATGGTAGCTTTAGCAGAAGCATTATGTGCAGGAAAGGCAAATCCATAACCAGAATAAGTATCTATTCCTGTAAGGACAAAACGCTGTCCCCTCCATGATGGAAGTGGTCCAATGTAGTCAACCTGCCACCAGGTTGCTGGCTGGTCACCCCGGGGAAGAGCACCATATTGGGGGCTCAGTGTTGGTCTCTGCTGTTGGCAAATCTGGCACTTGGCAGCAGCTGTAGCCAGATCAGCCTGGGTGAGTGGAAGTCCATGCTGTGGAGCCCATGCATAACATACAACTCTGCCACCATGACCACTTTGTTCATGGATCCATTGAGCAACAACAGGGATAGCTGGAGAAAGAGGCTGACTATCCACAGAACGAGTCATCCGATCTACTTGATTATTAAACTCATCCTCTGCTGAGATCACCTTTTGATGAGCATTTACATGAGACACAAGTATCTTCACATCCTTTGACCATTCAGAGAGCTCTATCCACATACTTCTTCCCCAAATGTCTTTCTCACCAATTTTCCAGTCATGCTCCTTCCAAGTCCCTGACCATCCAGCCAAACCATTGGCTACAGCCCATGAATCAGTATATAATCGAACCTCTGGCCATTTCTCCTTCCAGGCAAAATGCACAACCATGTGCACTGCCCGAAGTTCTGCCCACTGTGAAGACTTTCCTTCACCAGTGTCCTTTAGGGTTGTTTCAGAAATTGGCTGTAATGCTGCAGCTGTCCACCTCTGGGTGGTGCCTGCATAGCGTGCAGAACCATCAGTAAACCAGGCCCTAGTCTTCTCTTCCTCAGTCAACTGATCATAGGGCAAACCCCATGAAGCCATAGGTGCATGCTTAAGCCCAGGAGACATTGTAACAGGAGTGGGAACCATAGGCATTTGGGCAACTTCTTCATGTAGCTTGCTTGTGCCCTCAGGGCCTGCCCGGGCCCTGTCCCGTATGTACCACTTCCATTTGACAATGGACTGTTGCTGTGCACGTCCTACTTTATGGTCTGGTGGGTCAGATAACACCCAGCTCATGATGGGCAGCTCAGGTCGCATGGTGACTTGGTGGCCCATTGTCAAACGTTCAGTTTCCACTAAGGCCCAATAGCAGGCTAAGAGCTGTCTCTCAAAAGGAGAATAGTTGTTTGCAGATGAAGGTAGAGCCTTGCTCCAAAATCCCAAGGGCCTCCGCTGTGATTCCCCTATGGGAGCCTGCCACAGACTCCAGACAGCATCTCTATCTGCCACTGATACCTCAAGCACCATTGGGTCTGCTGGATCATATGGCCCTAGGGGCAGAGCAGCCTGCACCGCAGCCTGGACCTGTTGAAGAGCCTTTTCCTGTTCCAAGCCCCACTCAAAGTTTGCTGCCTTACGAGTCACCTGATATATGGGTCGTAGTAACACACCCAGATGAGGAATGTGCTGCCTCCAGAATCCAAAAAGACCCACCAGACGTTGTGCTTCTTTCTTGGTGGAGGGAGGGGCCAGGTGCAACAACTTATTCTTTACCTTAGAAGGAATGTCTCTGCATGCTCCACACCACTGAACTCCTAGAAACTTCACCGAGGTAGATGGCCCTTGAATTTTAGTTGGATTTATTTCCCATCCTCTCATGCGCATATGCTTTACCAACAAGTCTAGGCTAGCTGCTACCTCCTGTTCACTGGGTCCAATCAACATAACATCATCAATATAGTGGACCAGTGTGATATTTTGTGGAAGAGTCAGGCGATCAAGATCCCTTCTAACTAAGTTATGGCACAACGCTGGAGAGTTAACATACCCCTGAGGTAAGACAGTAAAGGTATACTGTTGGCCTTGCCAGCTGAAAGCAAATTGCTTCTGGTGGTCCTTATGAACCGGTATTGAGAAAAAAGCATTGGCCAGATCAATAGCTGCATACCAGGTACCAGGAGACATATTAATCTGCTCGAGTAAGGACACCACATCTGGTACAGCGGCTGCAATTGGTGTCACTACTTGGTTGAGTTTTCGATAGTCAACTGTCATTCTCCATGATCCATCTGTCTTTTGCACAGGCCAAATTGGAGAGTTAAATGGAGATGTGGTAGGAATCACCACCCCTGCATCTTTCAAATCCTTGATAGTGGCATTAATCTCCGCAATCCCTCCAGGGATACGATACTGTTTTTGGTTCACTATTTTCCCTGGTAGAGGCAACACCAATGGTTTCCATTTGGCCTTTCCAACCATAATAGCCCTCACTCCACAGATCAGGGAACCAATGTGGGGATTCTGCCAATTTCTAATTATATCTATCCCAATTATACATTCTGGGACTGGGGAAATAACTACGGGATGCGTTCTGGGACCCACTGGGCCCACCGTGAGTCGGACTTCAGCCAAAACTCCATTTATCACCTGACCTCCATAGGCCCCTACTTTAACCGGAGGGCCACAATGCTTTTTAGGGTCTCCTGGGATCAGTGTCAACTCAGAACCAGTATCCAATAGGCCTCGAAAAGTCTGATTATTTCCTTTTCCCCAGTGTACAGTTACCCTAGTAAAAGGCCTCAGGTCCCTCTGGGGAAGGACAGGAGGAAGGCAAACAGCATAACTCTTTGGTATTGTGACAAGGTCCTTCCTCACTGGAACCCGGCCACCCCTTCATTCAAGGGGTTCTGGGTCTGTGAACTGTCTCAAGTCTGGAAACCGGTCAACTGGGCGGGATTCGCTACTCCTAAAATCAAATGTTGACTTCCTGTCATTCGTTCTAGAGCTTTTCTGCTTATACAGATCAAATAAAAACTTAGTAGGCTTCTTATGTATTTGGTTCCTGGGAACACCATGATTAATTAGCCAGTTCCAAAGATCATTTCGGGTCATGCCATTATAGGTATTGTTTTGCCTTTGCCACCCATTATGATAATTACTGTAACTACGCTCATCTGGCCTTCTGCGATTCAGTGCTGCCACCTGACGCCTACCCTGAGGTCCTGTTAGACCTACTACGTGTACATTTAATTTATGCAAACGAGCCACAACTTCTCTAACTGTAAGATCTGGCATAAGAAATAGAGCAAAAACAAAGCTCTTCAAATGTTCTGGTGTCTCTCTCAGTACTTTCCATCTTATAAATTCAGTGAGTGGCATGTCCTCTGGGTCCTCATATTGTGGAGAATGTGGTTTTACACTTCGAATCCACTCGAGCATGCCCATCTGCCTGACCCTCACAATCCCTTCATCAATACTAAGCCAAGGAATATCAGGCATCTCTAACTCGCTGTTAGTAGGCCATGTTTTAATAAATACATCAGCCAACCATTCAAATAAACTTTTAACACCTTTTTTAACTGCTCGAGCTTCCATGTTAAACCTAGAATCTCTACTCAGTGGGCTCATATTGATAAACTCAGTGTGATCTGATTTTATATTCCTTCCACCATTATCCCACACCCTTAAAATCCATTCCCACACATATTGCTTAGGCTTCTGTTGGAATGAATCAGCAAACTCATTAATTTCTTTAGTGGTTTAACGCACCTCCTCATGGACCGCACATTCTATCTCACCTTTAGGGGCTTGCTTAGACTTCAATCTGGTTATAGGTCTAGAGGCAACAATTGTTGGGCCCTGAGGGAAATTAGCTCCCATTGAGAGGGGGAGATTAGTTTCCTCAGGCAAGGGTGGGGAGGAGGGATCTGCAGGGTGTGGATTCTCTGCTGAGGGTGGGGAGATTAATTCCTCAGATAAAGAAAATCCTTCAGAATCCGAGGGTTCAAAATCCTCATCATCGTGATTCTCCCACACATCTCCATCCCAAGTTTCAGGGTTCCACCCTTTCCCTGCCAGTGCTCTCACTTTAACTGCTGACACTCTTCAGGGCTGGGAACTAAATTTGTGTTGTAAATCAGCCAAATGTATAATAAGGGCTCCAGCTTGATTTTCTGCCACTTTAGCTCTTTGGCTGCTGGAGAGATGATTCTCTTCCAGAGCACACTTGGAAACCTTTAAACAGTTGTTTCGAATCCGGAGCTGGTCATTTTTATCACTGAGCTCCTTATTTTCCTCTATCACTTTAACCAGAGATGCTAGGAGCAACCAGGCAACATGATTATTTTCCTTATTTTTCTGCAATTTCTCAAACGTTTTACATATAGAGTCGCTAAATTCCTTGCTCCTCACAAGAGGCGAGTTAGGTGAGTTAAAAGGATCTATCTTCATAATTACATCAAATAGTCTGCACCAAGGATTGTCATTCCTCTTCATGCCACCAGGAGAGCCTTCAGTAACTCTAGGCTTCATTGGATTGGAGAGCTGGCTCCAGAAACTACCAAGCCCACTAAATAAATTCATCCTTTCAATTCTGTTTCTCTAGAACCATTCCTGTTATCAAAATCTCTAAAGAAACAGAAGCAAAAGGACGAATATATAGCTATATACAAATTATTGATTTGATCACATGACAGAGCTCAAGGAGTCCAACAGTAGCTGCGCTGCACTGGAGAGGCTGAAAATCCAGGAACTGCTCAGTCCGCAAGGCTGGATGTCTCAGTAGTCCCAATCTGGTGCTGAAGGCCCAGTGGATTCCAGGAGATCTGCCAGTCTCAGTACACACTGGGACCCGAAGGGTTGATCACAGCATCAAGACAAACTCACCAGTGAGAGAGAGGCAAGCTGCAGGAAAAAACCGGCAGAAGGTAATGCCCACATTCGGGGTGGGCCATCCGGGTTGAGGCAGTCCAATCCGAGGATCCTTTTTCTCTTATTTGTTCCTTAGTTCAGTCAAGTTGACACCCAGGATTAACCATCACAGATGTCATGGCCCAGGAGGGGCACTAGACAGACAGACATGATTAAGAAGGAATGGGTTAAAAAATGACCTGTAAGGACACAGGGGAGAAGTAGAGTTTTTAGTAGGAAAGAGGGGGTCCTGTCCACTCTGGTGACAGAAATTGATGAGGGAAATCTAGGGCCAGAGTGTGAGGTCAGTACAGAAAAGTAACCCAGCTGTCCAAAAGGAAAGAAATGGACTTACCTGCTACTTGGCCCATTAGCCTGGGCTGGACAAGGGCGAGTGGGGGTCTCTTAATCTGGCTGCCAGCCACCAGTCCTCTGCCAGGCCAAGGAATTCAGAGGCCAGAGGAGGTTGGGGTGCCCAGAGCGATGGAGCTGGTCCATTGTTGCATGCTACAGAGGACAAGCCCACATCCAGGCACTCAGACTTTGAATGGTCAGGTTGTTGACAGAGCTCTGGCACAGCATGGTGGATAGCTTGGTATTTGGGAAGTTTCTAGCCCAGTGACCTACTTTGCCACACTTCACATGCTCCTAGTGGAATGGACCTGGGCCCCTTCAGGATGGGGCTTGATGGAGCCCCACATGTCCCACTGTGGGAATGTCATTTGCCTCAGGGAAGCTACCAGGGCTTGGGTATTTTGTTGTAGGAGAGCCTGTCGGGAGGGCTCAGGTACCTCCTCTCAGCCATTAAATACCTTAAAAGCCATCCTCATCAAATCCTGGACAGGAGTCTGGGGACCATCCTCAGCCTTTAAGTTTTTCTTATACCTGGAAAAGACTGAGAGATAAAGTGAGAAGCCAAGGCTGTGGCCACTGTTGGGGAGGCAGGGTCAAGGGGAGCTTTAAGTATGTTTGCCCTTAATAAATTCTGAATTGCAGAAGGAAAAGAAAAACATAGGGAGGGGAGGTATTTTCACATGTCTTCAGCAGACAGGAAATAGACTTAAATTAAGCTCATCAAAATTGGTTTCATTTGGACTGTCCCATGTGATCCCTGGAAGCAGAACCTAATCTTACTGTCCATGGGTTGCACAGTAATGAGAACCTTCAGCTGTGGAATAGGATCTGTTCTAGTTTGTCTTCCATTGCTGTGACAAAACACTCTTATTGACACCAACTTGGGGAGGAAAGGGTTTATTCAGCTTACATCTCCTGGGTCACAGTTCATCACTTAGGGAGCCCAAGGCAGGAACTCAGGGCAGGAACCTGGAGACAGGAGCTGAAGCACAGGCCATGGAGGAATGCTGTTTACTGGCTTGCTCCCCTGGCTCATGCCCAGCCGGCCCTCTTATACAGTACACAACAACATGCCCAGGGTGGCACTACCCATAGTGGGTGGGCCCTCCACACTTCTTGACAATCAAGACAATATTCCTCAGATGTGGCCATAGGCCAGTCCCCAATTGAGGGAGCCAATTGAGCCCCAATTGAGGCTCCCTCAACCCAGTTGTGTCAAGTTGACACTAAAGCTATCCAGCACAGGATCTAATAATTAATTTTGGTGATGGCATTTTATAAAAGTTGTCCTGAGCAGAGGAACATACATGGAAATGCTTTCGTTCAGACATTATAGAGGTCATTTGCAGCATGCAGCCCCAACCAGTTTCTTTAGATTCTCAAGACTGAGATAGCTAACCTGGCCAATGCAGTTTCTGTGTCATGCTGTTACCAAACATTTTACAAAACAGAATTACATACATCAAAGAAGAAGCTAAAGGATGGGGAAGAGACATTCAGTCCCACTGAGGCAGTGCAAAACAAAGATAATCCAGCCATTGACAATATCAAAAGCATGAAGTTGGGTACAGGAGAATGGTATTCAGGAACCCAGAATGAGAGAGGAAGGCAGAAATACAACATACAGTGTTGGGGGTAACAGCCAGGGTAGCGGCACATACAGTAAAAATACATTAAAACAGCCAGTATGGAAGAAATACACTATATCATTTGGAGATTGAATTTACTCTCAGATAACTTAAGGAACCCTGGTTCATTTTGGCCTTTGAATATAATAGGTTTTGTGTACAATATAACCTAGAAGTGGCCACTTTTTTGACAGACACATGACAGACTTATACATGAAGCAGTTAATACACAATGAGAATTCTGGAATGAGACAAACAAAACCTGCTCCTCTTAAGACCTCCTCCAGTCCATGTCTCTGCCTGTGCCACCACTGCTGCCCAGGAGCTGTTGGAGACTGAGACACAGTTCCACCTGGACAAGTCCGGACAAGCCCTGCTCGCTCAGCATGGATCAGATCATAGAACTATGCCGATGTTTGCTGAAGATAAGCCGCAGGATGTTTCAGCCCACAGGACATTCCAAGCTTATCTTAAACACGTTTTGCAAGTCCTGCCAGATCACCCTTGCCCTAACTATCCCCACCGCCCCCCCTCCTTACTTCCTGCCTTTCTGCAAAGTATAAATGTAACCACTTTTGTTTCATTAAAAAGAGACCTTGACAACTTTGCTTGGTCTCCCTCTTTTCTCCCACCCATTATATTTCAGGTCTGGGGTCTCCCCTCGAAACCCACTAGTAACTGAGTCCCGCAGGATACGGGACAACTGGCGCCCACACATGGGACTCGAGTGGTTGCAGACCCCTCACCGGATGAAGAGACATTGGTAGCAGCTGCATTTTGACTTTGAGGACTCTCCGTCGCTCGCGGAAGCAGGACCTCTAGATGAAAGTAAGTGACGAGGACTCTCCGTCGCCCACGGAAGCTGGACCTCTAGAAGAAAGTAAGTAATTTTGCCTTCATCCTATTCAGTACATAATGGGCCAATCATAAAGCAAAGAAGAAAAGTTTATTTCTTTTTTTAAGTGTTCTTTCAGGGAGAAAGGAGTTAGGGTAAAGAAAAAAGGTTTGGTAAAGTTTTTTATAGTCATTGGAGATCTCTGTCCATGGGTTATATTGGACAGCCCCTCCATTCATCCCAAAATATGGGAAAAGGTGGGTAGGGAACTTAATGCCCACCTTGAGGACAAGGGTCCTGACTTCATTCCCCCTACATTCTCACTAACTCCTGCTCGTCCACATGCATACTCGCTGCGGCAGAGGATTACTTAAAACCCCTCAGTCACCCACCTAATTCTTCCTCACGAAATAAGCCTGCCACTCCCCGCCCCCCTGCTGCTTTGGCTGCACGGCGGCTGTTCCGAGCACAGCACGCTGCGGGCTCTGTCCCCAAAACACCCCAGGCACCGCCTGTCAGTCCCCGAAGAGATACATTTCCTCTGCCCTATAAAGCAGCTTCCCCTTTTTTTGCACTCCAGTGCTCAATGCTCAATCTGACTTAGAAAAAATAACTAGACAAGCCACTGTTCCCTTATTTCAGTAACCCGATCCCATTCCAAAACCACCAAGAAAGATTTTAACAAGGCTACGCCTCTAAACTCTGATAAGAAAGAGACGGAGGCAGAGAGTGAGATGGAGACAGAGGAACCAAGGGAGTCGAAGGCCACGGGAGAAGAGGGAGATGAAAAAATTCTAATTGCTAAAATTCAATGGTACCATGGTCTTAAATTTAAACACATAAAAGAATTTTAAAAATGCTGTCTCTTCCTATGGTCCTGTTGCCCCTTTTCAACACACTGCCCTTAAGGCTTGGAAGAGACTCCCCTCTCCCCTGTGCAGGCAGACATGCACACAAAGGCCCCATGCTGCGAGCTCCAAGCAGCTAGAGCTGGTACTGCTCCACTCCCCTGGAAATACAAAATCCATCATATTAAGATGCCAGGCAGCAGGCCCTGCTTAATATAACTGTTAGTTAAGGTGGAACAGGCATTTAGTGAATCAATCCAACATTTGGTGGCTTTGAGTACAAAAGTGTTTTAATGGAGTTAACTAAAAAATGTCTTAAACTCTAAATGATTGTGTATAAATGTGGCAATACAAAATTAATAGTTCCACAGCCCTGCACAGCCAAGGTGTGCAATAGATCATAAAACTAAAAACTTTCTATACCTTGACATCAAGTCATTATATAAGATTTAAAAAAGAAAAAGGAAATCTCTCATTATATTAAGTCATATGTCGATGCAAGCTCTCTGTGTGTTAACTGTTCTCTCATGTGTCTGAGATTTGTGTCATGTGTGTTCCTCTGTGTTGGTTTCTGTTAAAAGTGGCCACTTCAAAGTTCTTTCATTCTATATTGTGCACATAAATTAAGTTTACTTTTGGCATGCCTCTTAAACTTTTTCAAAGGCCTAATTTGAACCCGGGTTCCTAAGTTCCTACAAAAATTCTAAACTGGTTTTCTAAAGGTTTTATTTGTTATCTGTTAAGACTGTATTTGATCTCCAAATGAAACTGTTTTAAATTTACAGGTATTCAGCTGGGCGTGATGGCACACGCCTTTAATCCTAGCACTTGGGAGGCAGAGGCAGGCGGATCTTTGTGAGTTCAAGGCCAGCCTGGTCTACAGAGTGAGTTCCAGGACAGCTGGGACTACAGGGAGACCCTGTCTCAAAAAGACCAAAAAATAAAAATAAAAAAAAATAAAAAATAAAAAAATAAAGTTACAGGTATTTTAACTTCAGTTTCCTTTCAAGCTGTTTTACAACAAAGTATGTGAGTTTATTCAATACAACCACTAGGATAAAAATCTCTTACATAAACGTATAGATAAATTGCGTATCTATGTGGGTGATACTGTTAACAGCTCTGTAACAACATATTAGAAATCTATCAGACCATTGATGGACAGTATATGGTGTTTTTTCCAATGTGTGTATATCTATATATGATAACAATGTATGTCTGTGCCTCTGTTCAGTATGACTTTTATAAATTGCCATCACCAAAACTAAGTTCTAAAACCTTGTGTGTAAGTGTGAGTATAAAGTACTGATCACTTTTATAGACTCTATTTTACACTTAAAGTAAAACATACCTTTTGTTTTCCTTAGATGTGTTACAGATCTAGTCTTTAATTTCTTGCATGTATATTGTGACTTCCTGTTGGTACATTAGCTTCTCTAATTCTGCTATATATTTATTATACTTGACACATGTCACTTTTAACATTTTTAAGAAAAAATAGGTTTCATTTCTAGAGACCACATGAAAACAGTCCAAGTGAAACCAATTCTGGTGAGCTCAATAGATTGTTGGTAATTATTGTTGGTAATTATTATTGATGGTTACAGTTATTGTTATTGGATATAATTATTAATAACAATTGATAAAAATACAGTCAAATGGCAAATTGTTCATTGTTGGCTATTATTATTGACAATTATTAATAATAATTATTGATGGTTGCTGTGACTAATAATGGTTAATGGTAATTATTGATAATAATACTTAATAATGCTTATAGTTGTTATAATTATAAATAATTATTATTCTTCCAAGGTCCTTAATAGTAAGACAACATGGATCATTCCAAGACTACAAACAACTTTGGCCTGTCTACTTTAATATGGATTTTTTTTCTCTTACAGGTCAACCTAACAAATCTTTCTTATGTATGTATGTATGTGCATGCACACATGTGTATGGATGAGTGTACTTTTTGTGTTCTAAGTATATTATGTTAACAGACATAATAATATAAAAACATTGCCTCTAAGTTGGAACTGGCCCTTCCATCTTAAGACGCAAATTTATATTAAACAGCCAAAACATAGCTCAATTTCAACAAAGGTTATGGGTTATCTATCAAATTTAAAATAATGAATCTACACTGGTTACACTCTTTCAACATCTAAAACAAAGATGCAACCAGGTTTTCAGTGTATTAAAGTGTTAATAAGTTTTTGGATGTTTGAAAATAAAAAATAAAAAGGTGTATAAAAAAATTAATCAAGATGGTAATGATGGTAACAACTTCTCATGGGACATATCTAGCCAATCTTTAATTGACTGATGGACATAAAAACTATAAAAAAATTTTATTAAGAGCTAGATATTAAAAAATCTTTAAAGTAGGTTTTCATGCCAGGCCTAGAAAAGGCCAAGAACTTGGAAAAAGACAGCTATTATAATCCACCTTGTAAGGTTTACAGTTTAAAATGGTAATACATTTAAACTAATTGGAAATATAAGATGTTAATTGTTTTATTTGTAATCTGTATTGAATTTCCAACAATGGCTTTGGGGTTAAGGCACACAAATGGTCTCTGTATTTTTCTGTGTTATACAGTATCACCTTGTAACATTTTCCCTTTACTTGTAGGATAATTTAAAGAAATTAAGTCTGAGTTCACTTCCCAAATAAGCATACAGTCAAGGATAAACAGTTTGGGTAAATTTGATGAAAACTTACACCTTGGTTCCTGTTTATGGGTATTTGTAATACAACTTAGGCATCTATTGATCAAAAAAGAGGGAGGTGGTATAATATTCCCTCTATAGTCCAAACTTTTTGATAAATTTTTAATTTTAAAATCTTAAAACTAACAATGGGAGGAGATTTGTATGTTCCCACAGGTAAAAACACCAACCTAAATGCCTGAAAATACACAATCTTTGACTGCAAGATGGACTGAGAAATGCCAGCAGAGAGGCTGACCCATCTGAACATTAAAGAAAAAGAAACCTCAGATTGCCTGAGTCACAGACACTGAACATTTCTCTAAATTCTATTTGGGATAACTGTTTATAATGTGGTCTAATGAAGTTTACCTTCCAGATGCTGAGAAACCTTTCTACCTCTCACCTTTATATAAAAAAGAAAAATATGATGGTAATAAAATCATTCCCCAACTGTAAATTAGAACCAACTGCTATAATGGTAAATGCTTATAAAACAGGTATAACTACCTTCTTTAATTAATTGATAGACATAAAAACTGTACAAAGATAATTCTCTATCCAGAGCCAAATATAAATGTAATTTATAAGTGGTACAATTGAGCACAATATGTTAATACAGGAAAGCCCTGATATCAACAATGGATTGTTCTGCCAAGGAGATGTTGGCTGGGGGATCCAAACTCACCAAATTATAAAGGCCTTTTGCCTATAAAAAAATGGGATATCTGAAAGGAGAAAGGTGGTAAGTCCCTGTTGTCGAAGACCTGGTGTAAGCATGAAAAAATATTTTGAGACATCACCTGCTAATGTACAGTTGGCCTCTAAAATGCCAGAGAGCTTTACCAAAGGCCACTAATGTGATAAAGCAAAATATTGGTCTCCTTGAGTCAAGCAAGACTCCTCTGTCAGTATCAGCTACACCTCAACTGCCTGGAGATACTGTGCAACAGTGGCAGCCATGTGTCTATACATATCCCAAACCTAATTGGCTATTAGCTCTCTCCTTGGAGGAATAATTCATGGCTGATGCCATAAGCTTATGTCCTCTAGTGGTTAGGAGATTATATGAGCCACAATAAGAACTTGTCATCTTTTATAGAGAGACCACAGCTTGTGGATTGACATGCCATCCAAACATCTGTGTCTATGCTCACAGCTTAGCTTGCCATAATAATATTGTTTAAATGCCTGTACATCTAATTGCTTGTGCTTTGTTAGTAGGATTAAAAAGGTACCCTGGATAAGCTGTCAACCCATGAAGGGAAACGACCTGACTAGAGTCAAAAATGACATCTCCAGAGAAAACACTGCTTTGCTTCTCACCCACCTGTGCCCCTCTCCCAAAGCCTAGGGAACAACTTGCAGAAGAGGAGGCATGGTAGAATGTAAGGGCTGCGGAGAGACTGGGGTGAATGGTGAGACTACAACAATATGGACTGGACTCTTAATCAACATGCTTGTGCATACAAGCTTCTCCAATTGGACTATGGGAACCTTGGGTTGTTCAAAATATGAACATAGATACTTGAAAACCCACCTTTACAAGTGGGGCTTCCCCTCTTTTTGTATAAGAGAAGGGAGGAGATGCTGGGAGCCAAAGCTGTCAGATATACATGCTTGCAGAAAATTACTAACTTGCTTATCTCATGAGTTTACCAGAGCAACTTACTTATCTCAGGAGTTTAGGAGGCAGCTTACTAACCTCAGGAATTTATGAGTACAGGTTGCTTATCTCAGAAATTTACGAATACCAGCCTAGATCCCAGTGCTGATGATCCAGCTCCCAGTGCCGGTTTAAATTTTAAAAATATTAAAAAATACAATTGGAGACATTGATGATGGGAGTATTGTGATGCCATGGATTGGGGAAAGCACTTACCTGCTGTAGAGTAACCCAACAACAGGAATAGCTCGAGCCGCAAATTAGGAGATACATGTCTGGGACACTCCTCATCCTAAACATCCACACTTGGGATGCAGCCAGACTGCAAGAGTGGCCTTTCATGGCCTGCTCAGACACTTTGTGAGGCATGCCAGATAATTGGCCCCTACCTCCTCCCAAGAACCGGTTTTGCTGAAAGCAACTGGAGTAGCCTAAGACACAGGGCTCTACTGGAAAAAACCCGACCATTGAGGCACATCACATAGACTAAGACAGACTCTCCTTTTGTAAAGTAAATAAAATAGGGGAACATGTTGGAGACCGAGACACAGTCCCGCCTGGACAAGTCCGGACAAGCCCTGCTCGCTCAGCATGGATCAGATCGTAGAACTATGCCGATGTTTGCTGAAGATAAGCCGCAGGATGTTTCAGCCCACAGGACATTCCAAGCTTATCTTAAACACGTTTTGCAAGTCCTGTCAGATCACCCTTGCCCTAACTATCCCCACCGCCCCCCCTCCTTACTTCCTGCCTTTCTGCAAAGTATAAATGTAACCGCTTTTATTTCATTAAAAAGAGACCTTGACAACTTTGCTTGGTCTCCCTCTTTTCTCCCGCCCATTATATTTCAGGTCTGGGGTCTCCCCTCGAAACCCACTAGTAACTGAGTCCCGCAGGATATGGGACAAGGAGGCACCACTGCCTCTGCTGCAGACATGCCAGCTCAGGGAGTGCTGCAGACCCCATCCGGCCTTGCTGTATCACTGCCACTTCCTCCAAGTTGCTGGGTGCATCTCCTGTGCAATCCTCCTGCTGCATTACACTCCCGGGATCCATGCTGCTGCCTGTGCACTTGCAGTTGTCACTTGCACAGACCTGAGGAGGCCAGGGGCGAGTCTGAATTGGGATGGCCCAGAACACTCCCAGGACAGGTGGTCACCCCCAGTAGCTGGGGATCATGCCCTAGAAGAATGTAGCTCTGGCCTCCTTGAGCTGAACCACCCCAGCTGTACCCACAGCTCCTAGGCTGCAGCTCTGCAGCTCTTCATTACTCCCAACCTGGCTCCTGGCCAGCTCCCTTCCCCAGCCAATCCATGGACCACTCCAAGGTGCCAAATCCAAATGGTACATCCTATGAGCAGCTGGTGAGTGGAGCCCCAGGTACCAGAGTTGTCCAGGCTAGAGACCAAGCATATAGGGAAGGGCTATCATAGCAAGATGGATCAGAATAAGTGGGGCCATCTGAGGGTGGAGGTTATCCATGAAGGCAGAAAGGAAATTAAGACAGATGAACAGTGGGCCAGCATTCACCCTAGCTTGTTTATAAACAAACAGAACACAAAGGGGTTTACCCACCAAATACCGAATACCATACTGTAAATTGCTTCAGGCATTGGGGTGTCTTGCAAACACTGAAGTGGCAGTGGCGTTTTACACTTGCTGGGAGCTATAAACCACAGAAGGGATGCATTTTTTTAAAATGCTGGCTGGGTCAGAGACCACGTTGGGCACCAGATGTAGGAACCCTTGGGCCAGCTAGTGGAGTTCCAAGGTCCTCACCAGGAAGAGGTGAGTAGACAACAGAGCACCGAACTCTGGGAGTTGAGTGAATGGCAGGGAAGACTCCAAGCACCTGCTGGCTCTTTTATTGTGGGAAAGACAAGAATTTATATTCGAATGTCCTCTGCTTCTTTTGGAAGTGCCTCGGGTGCTGATCAAACTGTTGCTTCTGAGCACAGGTTAAATCCTTTCAGTATTTGAGGAGGTCAAGTATGCTGCTGCAGGTGTGTAACACACTACAGAAGCTCCTCAAAAACAAACAAACAAAGAATGTACAGGTATATGACTCAACTATTCCACTATTAGATCTATAATTGAAGAAATCCAATAAGCATGTGATATATGCCTGAGCAGTCATATTCACATGGCTCTGTTCATAAGACACAAGTCATTAAATCAGTTTAGGTACCCATCAACTGACAAATACATAAAGACATATAAAGTACATATATGAGTGACTATTACCCATAAAGAATTAAATTTTCACATTCAAAAAAATAATGAAATTGGAATTCATCACCTTAAAGGAAATAAACCAGATTAAGGAAAACGCATAAGAGGATCATGAACCAGTGATGAGAGAAGTCAGGAGAAGGTGACGGGCAATTATGATTAATGCATGTCATATACATGCACAAAAATACCATCCATCCACAGTGAAGCCCACTACTGTGCACTAATTTAAATGCCCATAAACAAGGCTCCTCTTGGGAAGAATGGCTAGATTCTCTCTTAGCATGTAAACACCTGCTAGGCAGATAATAACCCTTATGGTAGGCAGATAATAACCCCCATGTACCCACATCCTCATCTCCAGAATGTGGAAGCATGTATTCTTCCACAGTTTGGGGGCATGAAAGTGACTTATAGGAGAGCATTTCCTAAGGCACACTCCTAGCAATGGAAGAGGTCCTTGAATTAGATATATTTTTACATTGTAATTTCAAATCCATGAACTTGTAGGCTCCAGAAAAATAAATAATGACAATAAAATCTATAAATCTCTAGAGTTAATGACAAGATAATTCCTTAGAGTCTTACTCAAAATGGATTCTGGAATTTTCAATAGCAGGAACATTTACATATCTTGTTTCTACTTTTTCAGTTCCCCCCTTTCTTCCATGAGGCCCTTCATACACACAAGTATAACTATACTTTTATGCTATTTCTTTTACCAGTAATATACTGTCTCAAGTCAAATCAATGCCTAGAAATATCATAAAATAAATATTCAGAATGAACTTTTAATCTTGTGTTACTGGCCCCTATCAGACCCTATACTTACCATGTCCATCTTATTATAGCTTAGGAACCCTAAAAGGAGAGATAGAACACTCTTGTGTGTTTCAGGTGGATTGTCAACCAAGTTGAACCAAGTAAGCAAGTGAGACATTTGTCCTATGTCTTCCTATTATTTCAATAAATACTAAGGATCCTAAGCCCCTACATCACTTGCACCATCACAATCAATGAATCTATTATGGGAGTAACAGAGCCACTCTTATCTTTTATTGTATGATGCCATCAGTGTCCTCTTCTAAGCAACCATGTGCAAGTATATCTTTGGCATCTGTAAGGTGGTAGCCAGGCATGGGGCTATACCAATATCAAGATACAATTACACAGATGATTAAATCATCCTCCAGCAGGAGCTACACTACAGAAATCCCAAGACTGCCCAAAATATTAGGAAAAGATATAGAGAGGTTGTATTATCTTCATTTTCCTTTTAAACATGTAGATCTATTATCACAAGCTTCCATGATACCTTTGAATGTTCTTTACTATTTCTGTTCTTGGATGATGTCTTCACTTGGTAGAGAATTATAAAATTAGTGTTAATTTTCATAACTGAAAGTTGCTGTTTGCAGTTGTTTGAATCCCATATTTTCTAATGAAAGGGGACTTCGAGTAAGCACTTCAGTATGTAAATTTGTCACTTTTCTAAATCTCATGATTATCTTCTCTGATTTTCATATGTTTGGCACTAATATGTCTTAGCTTGAGTCAGTTTATTCTCAACTTTATTATAGACTTCTGAGCTTGTACATATCTCTCCATGTTGTAAATTTCAAGCTATAATTCCTTATAATATTTAATATAAACCCATACAATATTTCCTCTTTTTCTCTTTTCTTTCCTCTGCCATTCCAATTATAATTATTCTGGTACTTTTGATATTGTCTCCCAGATCACTGAAGTTCTATTCATTATTTTCCAATCTTTTTATTTCCTATAGAGAAAACTCTAGGGCATTCTCAGACAAATAAGACAGAGGAACTCAAATGAAGATTGTGTGCTCAGGGAACAGAAAGTAAATAATATGCTTTTATAATAACATGGGCTGTAGGAAAGAGGGCTAAAGAAGTAGAAAAAGGGAGGCACACTGAGGGGTAGCACCAAAGAATATACATTCTCATCAGCTGTCCATGGAAGTTTTTTTAAAATAAAGTCAATACCCAAGCACAAAGCAAATTTCAAAAAATACAAAACCAGAAAATAATTCCATGTATTCTATCAGAACACATTACAATAAAACTTAAAATCAATAGCAAAAGAAGCTCTACTAAATGTATGAACTCATGGAGTCTAACAACAAACTCCTGGGTAATAAATGGATGAAGAAGAAATTGAAAAATAAGAACATAGTTGTTTTCAGATAAACAGAAATATAACAATAATGTTGTTCAGCTTGCCTTTCATCCGGGGATTTGGTGTTAGCATCCACAAATGAGGGGTACCATTTGCAGCTCGTTTTTCTGGGACTGTGCTACTTCACTTAGCATAATGGCTGGAGTTCCATCCATTTACCTGGAAAGTTCATGATGTAATCTTTCTTAACCTCTGAGTAGTACTCCATTGTGTAGAAATACCACATTTTTGTCATCTGCTCGACAGTTGAGGGGCATTTGGGCTGGTTCCAGCTCTTCTCTATTGTGAAGAGAACTGCAGTTAACGTGGATGTGCATGTATCTTTGTGGTATGATGAGTCCTGTGGGTATATACCCAGGAGTGATATATTTATCTGAAAGCAACAATGCTGTATGAAGCCGTTGGTACCACTGAAGTGAACGAATGAGGCTGCCCTGAAACTCAGTGTATTAGAGAATGTCCTTGAGTCCTGAGTGCTGAAACCAGGGATGAGCCATCATTCCTGGTTTATGTGGTGCTGGGGATTGAACCCAGGGTTTCATGCATATTAGCTGAGCTGCTTAGTATTTCAAAAAAACAATAAAATGGATGAGACTCAGGTAATTCACTGGTCCACAAGCAGTCTCCTTTACGTCAAAACCAAAAGACTCCAACATCCTTGACCAAGCTGTCTTTACAAGAAGGAGATAAAGCCAAAAAGACAGCACGTAAATTTGAAGAGGGTCAGAATGTCCTAGCTAGATGGTCAGATGGCTTGTTTTATCTTGGAACTATCAAAAAGATAAATATATTGAAACAGAGCTGCTTCACCATATTTGAAGACAGTTCTAATGTCCTGAAGACAGGACATCCAAACAGTAGCCAGTGAAAGTGGGGAAATGGTCAGTACAATATGTCAAGAAGAGTATTCAGAAGCTCCTAATGAAATGGTCATATGTGATAAATGTTGTCAAGCTGGTATTTAAAGATGCTACAGTGCTGCAAATGTAAGCAATGGTTTCCTGAGGCTTGTGTGCAATGCCTTCAAAATCCAATGCTGTTTGGCGATAGGTTTTAAAACATTTATTTGCTCTGTCTGCAGTTCTGGACCAGAATACTTCAAACGTCTGCCATTGCAGTGGGTAGATATAGCATACCTATGCCTTTACAACCTAAGTGTTATTCACAAGAAGAAGCACTTTGATTCTGAACTTGAACTTATGACATACATTAATAAAAACTGGGATAGATTGCACCATGGAGAGCTGGCAGACACACCAAAATCTGAAAGATATGAGCAGGTTCTGGAGGCATTAAATGATTACAAGACCATGCTTATATCTGAAAAAGAAATAAAAAAGTGTTTGTTTTGGTTGCTAATTCGTGTTCTTCCTGTGCCATGAAACATGGCATTTAAAGCAGAGAAAGAACTGTAAAGAACATCTCATGGATTTAAAATTAAAGGCAGAAAGGCATCCAAATCTTTATCTGATTCAAGGGTTGTAAGCAATGGAACAGAAAAAAAAAAAAAAGGAAAGAAAAGAATCTGTAGGTCATCCTCCTGGCCCATATACAAGAAAAATGATTCAAAAAATTGCTGAGCCACCTTTGGATAAAGATCAGTTTCAGAGAATCCGACGTTGAATTTACCTTATTCTATAGGGAGAACTGAGGGAGCTGCACATTCATCTAATACTCAGATGTGGACTTCACTGTTGCTTCCAGTGCAAAAGAATCTACCTCGTCCAGCATTTCCAGGCATTATGGTTTATCTGACGCTAGAAAATGAACTCGAACAGGCAGATCTTAGCCTGCTACAATGCCACACTTGCGGAGAAGAGGCCACCTTCCAAGAAGAGCACTCCAGACTCAGAATTCAGAAGTCGTAAAAGATGATGAAGGCAAAGAAGAATATCAGTTTGAAAAACTCAACACAATGGGCTGGAGAGATAGCCTAGCGGTTAAGAGCACCGACACTCTTGCAGAGGACCCGGGTTCGATCCCCAGCACCCACATGGCGGCTAAGAACCGTCTGTAACTCCAATTCCAGGAGAACTCCAGTTCCAGGGGAATCCGAGACCCTCTTCTGACCTCCGCGGCATTGCACGACACGGGTGCACAGACCTGCATGCAGACAGTACATTCATACACATACAAAAATAAATAAATTAATTAGAAAAACTCAACACAAGAAATCCTGAATAACTTAGCAGACCAGGAGTTACAGCTCAATCACCTGAAAAACTCCATCACTAGTTATTTCGGTGCTGCAGGTAGAATAGCATGTGGTGAAAAATATCGAGTTTTGGCTCATTGGGTGACACTTGATGGCAAGGTGCAGTATCTTGTGGAATGGGAAGGACTGACTGCATCCTGACTGTAGGACTGCATGGATGTGCACTGACTCACTCTTTGTCGGTACAGTTCAGAGCCCTGAATCTGGCTCTTGCAATCTTTCTAAAAAAGAAAAAAATTCACAGGAGGAGGTGATGCTAGCCTTAACATGTACTTATCAATGTTATGGATCTTGTCATAAAAAGATATCTTTGGGGCTGGAGAGATGACTCAGTGGTTAAGAGCACCGAATGGTCTTGCAGAGGACCAGGGTTGATTCCCAGCACCCACATGGCAGCTGAGAACCATCTTTAACTCCAGTTCCAGGGGAATCCGACACCCTCTTCTGACCTCCTCGGCATTGCATGACATGGGTGCACAGACCTACATACAGACAGTACATTCATACACATAATAAAATAAATAAAATTAAAAAATAAATAAATAAATAATCTTTTAAAAAGATATCTTTTTTAAAAATATGAAGAGAGACTTAATTTTTTAAATGTTGAGATTTGTAGAATGTTTCTAGGATAGGATATTAAAAATGATTCAAATCCATGCATGGTGTTAGATAATTTTTCTAATTATCGCATTGAGTCAATTTTTGTGATTAGTGATTATCAGATTAAACAGGTCATGTATATCACACAAGTATTTGGGAAAAACATTGTGTGTTTTGTTACCAAAATGTTGGAAAATTTTATTTTAATACCCTTTAGATTTCATAAAGTGCAGAGTATATAATGTCTACTGAAAGACTGTAAAATATTGAAAGTTTCTTTCAAGCAAAATGTAAAAAATATATTGAGCCTGTAAATTGAAAAAAAAACAAACAACCTATTCTTGAAGTTAGGGCATCCTGGAGAAACAAGACTGGGACCAATGGAGCAGGAAATGACCTGGAAGCCTCTTCCCTGAAGACTGGTTCTGATAGTTTGAGAGGATGCTATGCATGCTGGTAAGGGAGAAAAATCACTCACTTTTTCAATATCAGATTTAAAGCCTAACACAACAATGACTCTCCCAGCTAAGTATTTGTATTGGTGCTGTATTTGCACTTTAATCTTGGGGATAATCAACTGTTAGAGAAGTCATGATTCCTAGAGAAAATCCTATGTCTGTCGCACCCCTAGACAAATGCAATTTCTTATGGTAGGCTAAATATGGAAATGTGGATCACTGTATTTTTCAGACAGGTATATCTCTCAGTACTCATTAAAAACAAAAAACCTTTGGACAGGAGAGATGGCTCAGTGGTTAAGAGTGCCAACTGGTCTTGCAGAGGACCTGGGTTTGATTTCCAGCACCCACTTGGAGGCTAAGAACCATCTTTAACTCCAGTCCCAGGGGAATCTGACACCCTCTTCTGACCTCTGCAGCATTGCATTACATGAGTGCACCAACTTACATGCAGACAGTACACTCATACACATAAAAATATTTTAAAAATTCGTAACAGTTTAAGACTACTACATAGTTCCCAAACTTATTGAACACAGATAGTTTCTGTGAGATGACCACCCCCAAGCCACACAACTACAATGGAACTTCTGTACCTAAGTCTATATAATATAGCAGATCAGGAGATAGAAACACTAGTGCATCCCTCAACTCTTACTAATGAAGATACCTCATGCAACAGAGGGCAATTAACACAGAAAGTCACAACTGGTCAAAGTGAACAGACCAGGAAACTGCAGAAAATGTATTCCTGGATAGGAATCCTGTATTAAATATCACCTACTCATGGCTCAGAGACCAAGAGGAGGCAGATATATTGGAAAAGCCAGGAGTAGTGGATGACCACAAGGAAATTTGTTTTCCAGACTTCTGGGAACTTTCTCATATGAAGATACATTAATGGTGACAGAATGCCTGAGTCCAATGTAAATTCAAACCAGATGAAAACCCAACCTAGTACTCGGAATTTTTTATAAGTACTGGGTAACTTCATACATATGGAAAATGTACTTAGAACATCGTAACTACCCCCAATGACCCATTCCCCATCCATGCTCCTCCCCGAACTGATGCATTCTGCAATTCATGTTAATTCCTGTCTTCTGACTTTTTCTTAGTCTTTTTGTAACTCTTTTGATGGAGAAGTTTACTGATTTTTGTCAGTTCTTTGAACAAGCCTTTTTTTATTGTTCCCTTTAATTTTATATTCATCCAATATACGCATACATATTCCACACATATACCAACATTGCAAAGTCTGAAAATACACTATAGGGAAACTGGAGAGATAGCCTAGCGGTTAAGAGCACCGACTGCTCTTGCAGAGGACCCGGGTTCGATCCTCAGCACCCACATGGATGGCCTAAGAACTGTCTGTAACTCCAATTCCAGGAGAACTCCAGTTCCAGGGGAATCCGAGACCCTCTTATGACCTCCGCGGCATTGCACGACACGGGTGCACAAACCTACATGCAGACAGTACATTCATACACATACAAAAATAAATAAAAAATTTAAAAAAAGAAAATACACTATAGGTTAATTACAGAGTATGTTTAGGGATTCTCATTTGAACAGTAAAGTTGCATGCTGATAAAAAGAAATACAACTTTACATTCCTAAATTACATAGCAAGTTGATTTATGTTTTAATGTACTTTTAAGGAAGCAATTTACTACTCCTAAATATTAGAAGTTAAGAAAATAGAGACATAAACTTCAAGCTATTTCCATAGTAATATCAGTAAATATTATTTTTACTAACAAGTTACCCATCTGGACTTATATATAAAGATTTGGTGCTAGGATCCACAGGTGAGGGATACTGTATGTCATTTGTTTTTCTGAGAATGTGTTACTTCACTTAGTATACCAGCTTCTAGCTCCATCCATTTACATGCAAAATTCATTATGCCATCTTTTTTTTCCACTGCATTTAACACCATCCTGTAAATGTACCACATTTTAATTATCCGCTCAGCAGTTGAGGGACATGTGGGTTGTTTCCAGCTCTACACAATTGTGAAAAGAGCTGCAATAAACATGGTTGTGCACGTATCTCTACTATAGGATGAATCCTTTAGGTATATACCTAGGAGTGGTGTGACTGGGACAAATGGTAGGTTCATTTTTAGTCTTTACAGAGTAAAACTCAGCTTGCAGGGTGCTTGAGGAATCAGCAGTGATGTACTACATAGGGACTATCTGAGGCCTTTCCTACAGACTCCAGGACAGGCTTCCCTGCCCCTGGACTGAGATACAGACATTGGTAACCAGCCCTGGAGAGCCAGGAGACAGATCCTATATTGGGCAGGGGGGTTGTGAGTACATTTCTCCTAGGAAGTGTATGGGATTGATCTCTCCTTGGTGGAGAGATTCTCCAGCTACACAAAAGCAGTGATATTATAGACTCACTATCCATCAGTAGAGAGCACCTCAGGCCCCTCCCTCAACTCCAGGCAAGAGTGTCTTGCCCCTGGAATCAGATCCAGATG
The DNA here is from genome assembly GCA_009823505.1 of Rhizomys pruinosus. NCBI lineage: Eukaryota > Metazoa > Chordata > Mammalia > Rodentia > Spalacidae > Rhizomys > Rhizomys pruinosus. The sequence goes on along the minus strand of VZQC01013948.1, from coordinate 334,905 downwards.
TTTATTGCCAGCCCCAGGGGAACAGGCACCTGCAGAATACAAACAACATGGGCCATCAATTCAAGAAAGAAACACTTGATCTTCATACTAAAATTAAAAAAAAAAGAAATCTAAATGTCCAAATCACAATGAAAAAACAATAACATAAAAACCCAAATAATAAGCCTCTGCCAAATATTACCAGCCCTGTAGGAGACTCCTATAAATGAGGACTCCCTAGATGTAACTCAGTGAACAGATCTTAAAAGAACTATTACAAACATGATCAAATAATTCAAAGAACTTAAGTAACACACATACAAAAAAATGAACCAAATAAAATAAGATAGAGATAGACTAAATGACGATAATGATAAACTGTGGAATGAATTCACAAAAGATACAGAAATACTGAAGAAAACTAAGGCTGAAATGAATAAAGAACTGGAACAGTCAATAAGCCATTTGGAAAGGCAGGAAGAAAGTCTCAATAGAAAAATGGATGAAGTAGAAAATAGAATATCAAGACTGGAAGACACCATGGAAGATCTGGATAATTCAAACAAAGATTATGAAAAAAATTAAAAAGAAAAAGACAAGAATAAAATAACCAGGAACTATGGGACACCATGACTAGACCAAACATACATATCATAGTATAGAGTAAGGAGAAGAATGCCAGAATAATGGTATTGACCAGGTCTTCAACAGGATGGTAGAAGAAAATTTTCCTAAATTAAAGAAAGACATACCCAAACAAATACATGAAACATACAGAACACAAAATAGAACCAGAAAATAAATTCCCTATGCCATATTATAGTAAAAACACTAGACATTCAAAACAAAGAGAGAATACTGAAACCTGCAAAAGAAAAACAAGTCATATATAAAGGAAAACCCAGCAGGATTACAGGTGATTTTTCAATGCCTGTGATGAAAGCAAGAAGAGCTTGGACCAAGGTATCCCCAGTTTTAAGTGACTATAGATGTCAACCCAGAATACTTTATACAGCAAAAATATCTATTATGGTTGAAAAAGAAAGGAAAAGTTTACATGAAATAAATAGGCTGAAACAGTTACTGTCCATAAAGCTAGACCTTCAGAGAATATTTGAAGCAATACAAAGAGCAAAAGGTAGGAATGACTATACCCAAGGCAGCAACAGAAAATACTTAGTGAAGGTACTACTGTGGAGACACAAACCTAGAAGAATATAACAGAAATGACAATGATGGGAAGCAATATAAATCTCTCAATAATAAGTTTAAATGACTGTCAGAGTTTAATAATCATCTGATAGTCCTTTTGTCACATGTATGGCTGCTATCTACACGATCTTCTTCCCTCTCTTGAACCAGGCCTGGAAATCCCACAGGACTGTGAGCTTCAGAGCTGTCTCCTGCCTGCAAGCTGACAGTCTCTAGGCTTAGCTCTGGCAAGGAGTGGGGAGGGGACCATGAGGGATTTACCCAACAGAATGGAAAGACAAAGAAAGACAAACAGACACAGACTCAGAAAGCCCGGGAGAATAGACTCTCTCCTTCTTCATGCCAGCAGTGTGCTTATATGCCAAAAGTTATGGCGTTCTGGGCAAGGAAGTAGGGGGCAGATGGAAGGGAAGGGCGAGCCACCTTGGCTTCTATGGGGGCAGGGGGACTGCAGAGCTCCTGTTTGTGCAACTAGTAAACTAGAGGTGACATTTTTGCTCAGTGCCTCAAAAGAAGGGGTTCTCTGGTTCTGGAACTTTGAAGAGATAGGCGAGGCAAGAGAATATTGTAATATTCTGAAAATTCTGGAGCTACAGATAACTCACAGAGGCAACCAAATGCCCACGGAGATATCGGATAACTCTCAGAGGTTTTATGCAACAAGTCTTACAAGTTCTTGACTCAAGCCAGGCAAAGTTTCATTCCTACAAATGACAATGGCCAGAATTCTCCAATTAAGAAGAATAGACTAAACTGGGCATGGCGGTGCACACCTTTAATCCCAGCACTTGAGAGTCAGAGGTAGGCAGATCACTGTGAGTTCAAGGCCAGCCTAGTCTACATAGTGAGTTCCAGGACAGCTGGGGCTACAGGGAAACCCTGTCTCAAAAAGACGAAGAAGAAGAAGAAGAAGAAGAAGAAGAAGAAGGAGGAGGAGGAGGAGGAGGAGGAGGAGGAGGAGGAGGAGGAGGAGGAGGAAGAAGAAGAAGAAACTAGAAGAATGGATTAAGAAATAACCATGGGGCTGGAGAGATGGCTCAACAATTAAGAGCACCAACTGCTCTTGCAGAGGACTTGGGTTTGATTCCTAGCACCCACATGGCAGCTAAGAACCATCTTTAACTCCAGTTTCAGGGGAATCCAACGTCCTCTTCTAACCTCCGCAGCATTGCATGACACAGTTGCACCAACCTCCATGCAGACAGTACACATAAGATAATAAATAAATAAATAAATAAATAAATAAATAAATAAATAAATAAATAAAAATTTAAAAAGAAACAATCCATCTTTTCATTGTCTACAAGAAACCCATCTCACCTTCAAGGATAGGTACTATCTTATGGTGAAAGGATGGAAAAATATTCCAAGGAAATGGCATTAAGAAACAAGAAGGATTTGGTATTCTAATATTAGATAATGTAGACTTTAAACAAAAACTAATCAGAAAAGCCAGGCGTAGTGGTGCACGCCTTTAATCCTAGCACTCGGGAGGCAGAGGCAGGTGGATCTTTGTGAGTTCAAGGCCAGCCTGGTTTACATAACAAGTTCCAGGACAGCTGGAGCTACAGGGAGACCCTGTCTCAAACAAAGAAAAAGACCAAACACTAATCAGAAAAGATGAAGAAAGTCACTCCATTCTTATCAAAGGAAAAATTAACCAAGATGATATCACAATTATGAATTTATACTCACAAAACTCTGACACACCATACTACATAAACACAATTTTATAGGACTTTGAGGCACAGATGAACTCTAACACAGTAGTAGCAGAGGACTTCGATACCCCCATTGTGTCCATTAGACAGGTCAATGTGACAAAGAATAAACAAAGTGATCTCGTAAATAAAAATGATACACTACACGAGCCTAACAGAAATCTAAAGATTATTTCACCCAAACACCAAAAAATATACATTCTATTCAGCACCCGATGGACCTTCCTCCAAACTGAAAACCTACTGGGACAGAGAACATACCTCAACAAATGCAAAAAAATGAAATAATTCCATATGTTCTATCAGACGACAATGTAATAAAGCTTAATATCAACACCCAAAGAGTCCATACAGGAACTCATGGAGATTATACAACACACTTCTGTTCAATGAATGGGTCGAGGGGGAAATTAAGAAATAAAGTATTCTTGGAGTTAGACAAAAATGACAATATGACAAAAGTATTTTTTTTTTACCTGGGATACTTTACTAAAAGCAGTGCTAATAGAAAAGGGAAATTTATAGTTCTAAGTGCCTATATCCAAAAAACAACAACAACAGAAAAAATACAAATAAATCCCATAATGTTGCAATTCCAAATACTTCAAATGAACCCCAAACCCAACACAAGATGAAATAACAAAAACCAGAGTAAATATTAATGGAATAGAAAAAAAAGAAAACAATGTAAGGAAGAAATCAATGAGTCCAAGAGCTGGTTCTTTGAAGGTATAAAAAAGATAGACAGAACCTTACCCCAGCTAACCTTGAAGAGGAATTCCAAATTAAGAAATTAGAGAAGAAATGGGAACAAATACAACAGATAATAATATGATCCAGAACATTATGCTGGAACAATTTAAAAATCTATACTCTATTAAATTTGTAAACCTAAAAGAAATGATGAATATCTGAAATCATGAGACTCATCAAAACTTAACAAAGAAGAGATCAACAGTTTAAACAGACTCATAACATATCAGGAAATTGAAACACTAATGCAAAACTTCCCAAATTAAAAAAAAATCCCAGGCCCAGTTGGATTTACAGCAGAATACTATCAGACATTTAAAGAAGACCTACAACCAATATTACTTAAGTTATTCAAAAGGACAGAAGCAGAGAGACAGCTCCCAAATTCCCTATATGAAGCCAGCATCACTTTAATACCAAAACCAGGCAATGATATAACCAAAAAAGAAAAACGTAACCCCACATCCTTAATGAATATAAATGAAAATTCCTCAACAATATTCTTGCAATTTGCATACAGGTACACATCAAAAACATTAACCACCATGATCAACTTAGTTTTATTCCAGAGATACAGGGATGGTTCAACACACATGAATCAATAAATGCCATAAATTACATTGATTAACTCAAAGATAAAAAAAAAAACACATGGTCAATTCATGCAGAAAAGGCCTTTGATAAAATATAACATGGCGTTATGTGTAAAATCCTAGAGAGAATTGGGCCTGAGAGAATATTCTTCAGCATAAAGCTATATACAACAAACCCACAGCCAACATCATCCTAAATAAAGAAAATTAGAAGCATTCTCTTTATAGTCAGGAATCTGACAAGGCTACCCACTGTCTCCACTGCTTTTCCTTATAATGCTTGAAACTTTTTCTAGAGCAATAGACAAGAGAAGGAAATTAAAAGAGTACTAATTAGAAAAGAGGAGGTCAAACTTTCTTTTTTGAAGATAACAAGATATTATACATAAGGAATGCCAAAAATTAAACCAGAAAATTCCTAGAAATAATTAACAGTTTCAGTAAAGTGGCAGGTTACAAAATTAATCTACAAAATTCAGTAACCTTCCTATATGCCAATAACAAACAATTGGAGAAGGAGTACATGGAAACTGCCATATCTAGAATAAACCTGACAAAAGACATTAAAGATCTCTACATTGAAAATTTAGTATATTTGAGGAAGACACCAGAAGATGGAAGGATCTCCCATGCTCATAGATAGGAAGAATTGTTAGGCTCAATCCACCACACTCATGCAAGAAAGGTGCGGGGGGGGGGGCACAAATAGTTGTACATATAAGTTTAATTGAAGGTTAGTTACAAGCAAGCAGAAAAGAAGCCACAGCAACAAACAACCAAGACAGAACAGATAAAGCAGACGACACATCAGGCCGAGCACACTCCCATGGGACTGGAGGGAAGTGTCCCTGAGACCCAATTTCCCTTAGCTTTTATTCCCAGTTAGGGGGTTTTCATCATGGTCATGGTGACCCTTCCTCTGATTGGTGGGGTCTTGGTTACAGACCAAGAAGTATTTCATTGGATGTATCCACCTGCTCTGGACTCTCTTTGTTCTATTGTTTTACCTGGTTTGGACCTTCTGTTCTTGTCCATAAAGCATTTAACTGCAAGAGGGGAGTTGGTCTGGGCCGTCTTGATCATGCCTTTTGGCAGGAGTTAAATCGCTTTACTAATAAAGAATCAATTTATCTATGCCATGCTTTTTTTCTTTAAAGCTCTGGGGTGAACTCTAGGCCAAGATGGAGCTGACCAAACTAAAATGGAGTCAGATTGGTCCTCACATTCCCCCCTTTTAGTAGTTCATAGAGACAAATCTTTAGTCTCCTTCCTCAGTTTCTATTGCTGGGAGGGGGTCATACTGGGCCTTCAGAACCATCAATTGTACAGCCTTGATTCTTTGTTGAAAAAGTTGAACTAATTTGTTAATAACACATGGCCCAAAAGTGAATAAAAGCAAGAGAATGACAAGGGGCCCTCGTACTACATATATAAGGGAGGTGAGCCATGGTGAACTATGGAAGAAGGACTCAAACCAACTTTGTCTTTGTTCCCATTCTTTTCTTTGATTTAGACTTTGTCTAACCTTTGCCATGGAATCTTTCACAATTCCAGAGTGGTCTGCATAAAAACAACATTCTTCTCCTAAGGCAACACATAGTCCTCTTTGTTGCATAAACAATAAGTCTAGCCCCCTTCTATTTTGTAGAACTACTTCTGATAATGAAGTCAGTGATTCCTGGAGGTGGGTTATAGAAGTTTCTATCTGCTTTATATCTATGTCTATAGCAGCTCTCAGGTTACTACAGTGAGAGCTCTGGGTTACTAAGAGGCTATACCAGTTCCAGTACCCACTATTCCTATTCCCATAAGCAGGGCTAGGGTGGTGGCAGAGACAGGTTCCCTTTTAGCTCTGCCCAGCATTGGTTCCTTATTTAGATTATAAACTTCATAGATATCCTTTTCTTGATGGTACAATATTCGAGGGAGGAGATGAACTAAAATGCAAAAGACTATTTGGTTCAGAATGTGTCCATGGGCACAAGCAGTCAGCTCATTAGTACAAGCCCACCATCCCTGGGGTGAGGCCACATAATATTTATCTAATTTGAGTGTTGGACTATGTCCTACGCAGGCCTCTTGTCCTTGTACATTCTGGAGAGTTAGTCCATTTAGTTTATTCTGTCACCTGCATTTAGTAGGTGCATCTTCTACTGTATAGTTAGTACTGTTAAAGCCGACTGCCTCATAATAAGGGGGTCTTACATCATAGCATAGCCAGCAATTTTGGGTGATGTTTGGGTCTGAAGCATTTAACAAGTTGTAACTAGCTGACATAAGGTCCCATAATGAATCTGACCCAGAGTCAAGAATTTTCTTAGTTGCAGAAAGTAGGAGTTGGCCTCCGGGATTAGTAGGAATAGGTGCCTTAATCACTTCTTTTGTGGGGGCTGGAGGATTTAGAACTTGGTTAGGACCTACTGAAAGTTTGCTTACAGATTGTATAAGTATTTGCACCATTATAAGGGCCCCTGGGTCTGACCAATATCTACCTTTTGCTCTAATGCCCCATATTTTTCCAGCTGTCCAGCCCTTATTATTCTTTCCTTGTTGAGTAAATCTAATTATTACTTTTGGGGGTAGTCCCTGACTGGGTTTACTCATTCTGAGTGGATGATTCAAAGATATTGATATCAAGTCCTTTCCTTCTGTTTCCCACCAGGTAAATCCAGTAGTTTCACATCCCCAGGAGTGGCAGAAATAATCTGCAGCATTACCACACCCATGTTTGTCTTGGGGACAGGCATAAAAATAAGTAAAGGCATCACAATCACCAGGGCCTGTTATTATCACAGTTAGGTCACAAAAAGAAAACATGAGATCAGGCCACCACGTATTAAGGGGTGCCACCTTGGAGGTTGAGCGGAGAATTTGCCCAGTGCTTACATCCTTAACAACCCAGGTCAAGTTCAGAGGGGCATGTGGATTTTTCCCTTGATACCCATTTCCAACCCCACTCAAGACAAGGAAGATAACACACACACAAGTCCAAACAAGACCTCAGACCCTGCTGAGTCTTATTTTTAGTGGGTTTTTGCTGTCCTTTTGACTCTCCATTGTGTAGTTGTCTCTTGTTCACCGACTGCTAATTTGAGGTGTGAATGATGTATCCAAGGCTTAAGTCCATCCACCTTTACAGCTGTAGGTGTGGTGAGGATCACAGTGAACAGTCCCTTCTCCAGGGCTCTAGGGTCTCTTTATGATGTCTTTTTACCCAAACAGGGTCTCCTGGCTGGAAGGGATGAGGGTCCACTGGAGGCAGGCTGTGGACATGCTGGATCAGGGGGAACAGGTGGTCTTGATCCCTCTGAAGGACCTGTAAGGACTTCAAGACATCTTGGTTAGTGACCTCTGCTAAGAGATCAGCCTTAAGTCTGGGGCAGAGAGGAGGGGGTCTTCCAAACATAGTCTCATATGGGGTCAAACCCTGTAAATAGGAGGTGTTTCTTGCCCTTAGAAGAGCAAAGGGAAGGAGTGCCACCCAGTCTCGGTCAGTTTCCCAGGTTAATTTAGTCAGAGTCTCCTTAAGGGTCCAATTCATCCTCTCTACCTGTCCTGAGATTTGGGGAAGATAAGCACAATGTAATTTCCAATTGGTCCCCAATATCTTGGCTAAACCTTGAATTACCTGGGATATAAATGCAGGCACATTGTCTGACCCAATAACAGTAGGAAGGCCATACCTTGGGATGATTTCATCTAATAATTTCTTCGCTATTACAAGGGTAGTTTCCTTCTTGGTGGGAAATGCCTCCATCCATCCTGAAAAAGTATCTACAAAAACCAGTAAATACCTATATCCAAACTTTCCAGGTTTAATTTCTGTAAAGTCCGTTTCCCAATAGACACTGGGAGATGTTCCTCTTTCTCTTTTTCCTGGGGATGCTGTTAATTGGCTGGTGGCATTTGTGGCCTGACAGGCTTGGCACCTAATCTCAACATCTTGGACTAACTGATGAAGGTGAGGAATATGATACCTAGGAGCTAGCAAGGCCTTGAGCTTTTTGACTCCCAGATGAGTTCCTTCATGTAGTTGCTTTACCAGAGTTCGACCTAAAGCAGTGGGCAACACAGGCAATCCATCCAAGGTAAAAGTCCATCCTTTTTTACTGGAGGTGTTTGGCAATTTGAGAATATAAGTTTGATCCTCCTTACTGGGGAAGGCATAGACAAGGTAGCCACCACAGGTGGGTGCAAGGCTATTTTCCTAGCCTCTTGGTCTGCCATCCTATTCCCAACAGCCTCTGGGTAATGTCCTTTTTGATGTCCTAGGCAGTGGATTATAGCTACTTTGGTTGACAACCGATGGCTGCCAATAAGTCCAATATTTCTTGTTTATTTTTAATAGTCTTTTCCTCAGCTGTGAGGAGACCTCTTTCCTGGTATATTGCCCCATGCACATGGGCTGTGGCAAAGGCATAGCAGCTGTCAGTGTACATGTTAGCTGCCTTTCCTTCCCCCAGTCAAAGGGCTTCAGTGAGTGTGATAAGCACTGCCCTTTGTGCTGAAGTGCCTGAGGGCAATGCCCTTGTCCACAATGTCTTAGTCCCATCCACTACTGCTGCCCCCATGTAACTGATACCATTTTGCACCAAGCCGCTCCCATCTGTATGCATAATAATGTCAGGATTCGGTAGAGGGACGTCAGTGAGGTCCTGTCTCAGTCCTTGGAGATGGCTCAGTATCTCCAAACATTCATGAGGCTCATGGTCCAGGTCCGGTGTTGGCAACAGGGAAGCTGGGTTAAGGGCTGCACTTGGGGAAAATATTACCCTTGGTTGGTCCAACAGTAGAGACTGATAGTGAGTCATTCAAGTGTTGGACATCCATCTATCTGGGGGGCTCTTCAAAACCCCTCAATGGCATGTGGGGTGGTAATGGTCAGGGGATGGCCCAAAGTCAACTTGTCTGCATCCTTAGTCAATAGAGCTGCTGCTGCTATGATCTTTAAGCACTTAGGCTATCCAGAGGCCACTGGATCCAATTTCTTGGAGAGGTAGGCTACTGGTCTCTTCCAGGGCCCCAACGTCTGGATCAGGACTCCTTTAGCCACTCCATTTGCCTCATCCACATATAGCTGAAATGGCTTACCCAAGTCTGATAGGGCCAAGGCTGGGGCCTCCAGAAGCACCCTCTTGATGTCTTTGAAGGCTGCTTCTTGATCTTTTGTCCAGTTGAAGTTTCCTTCCAACCCCCTTATAGCCTCATACAAGGGCTTAGCTTTCTCCACAAATCCTGGAATCCAGAGCCTACAAAACCCAGCTGAGTGCAAAAATTCCCTGACGTCATGCTGAGTAGTCGGGGTGGAAATATTTAGAATAGTCTGTGGGCTTGAGAGAGAGCACGTCACCCCCCTTTCAGTATGTAGCCCAAATATTGGACCTCTGTTGCACATACCTGGGCTTTCCTGGCTGACACATGATATCCCAGTCCAGAAAATAGCTTTAAGAGTTTTATAGTGCCTTTCCAGCAGGCTTCATTGTCCTCTGCAGCTAACAACAAATCATCCACATATTGTAACAAAGATACTTCAGGGGTAGTTAGCCTATACTCACGGAGATCCTGGTGGAGAGCCTCATCAAAGATGGTGGGAGAGTTCTTAAATCCTTGAGGAAGCCTGGTCCAGATCAATTGTCCACGAAATCCTATATCTGGATCTTGCCATTCGAAGGTGAAGAGGGGCCAGCTGATGGTACTCAGAGGAATGCTAAAAAATGCATCCTTTAGGTCCAGCACAGTATACACCTGTCATTGGGCTGGCAAAGAACTGAGCAAGGTATAAAGATTAGGCACAGTAGGGTGAATATCTTGTACCCTTTTATTTACCTCTCTTAATTCCTGGACTGGTTGATAATCTTGACAACCAGCTTTCCTGACAGGGAGCAGTGGCGTGTTCCATGGTGATTGACAAGGTATTAATATTCTAGCCTCTCTGAGCCTATCAATATGCTTCCACACTCCAACTCAAGCCTCTGGGGACATAGGGTACTGTTTAACTCTGAAAGGTTGTGCTAAAGGCTTAAGTTCTACAATGACAGGGGGTAAATGACTGGCCAGAACTGGAGGATTGGTCTCAGCCCACACAGTAGGCACAAGTTGTTGGAGCTGTCCAACCAATTGCCCTGGGGGAGGAGTTCGGGGCTCCTCATAAAGGTGGAATTCATCATCCAGGATCAACACACAGACCACAGGCCTTCCTGGCCATTTCACAGAGGCCTTGCCTTCTGAAAAGTTAATGCTAGATTTCATTTTTGATAACAAATCTCAGCCCAGAAGTGGATATGGGCAGTCAGGCATCACAAGAAAAGAATGTGCAACAGTCTGATTTCCTAGGTCCATAGAGCTTTTGGTGGTCCAGGGATATAACTTGATGCCTGTAGCCCCTTGTATCAAGGTTTCTGAGCTGTAGTAGCTCCCATTGGTCGTGTAAGGACAGAGTGACTTGCACCACTGTCAACCATAAAACTGATGGGCCTCCCCCTACTTTCAATGTTAGCCTGGCCTCTGGGGGAGAGTAGAGAGCCCTGACCCCCTAATATTCTTGGAGACCTAGTATCTCCAACTCTCCTTTGTCATTAGACCTCCATGGACATTCATTTTTCCAGTGCCCTTTTTTGCTTGAAATAAGCACATTGGTCTCGTCCCAGCCTCGGCTGTGTGGGTCAGAGAGGTATTTTCATACCATTGCCTGGGTTCTACTCCTGACTCACTCCTGAGTGAATAGCTACCATGCCTCTCTGCATCCTTAAGCTCCCTCGTGGTCTCTCAGTGGTTGCAAGTAGGATTTTGGCTAGGCATCTGGTTTGTCTTTCATCAGGAGAGTCTTGATTGTTGAATGTTCTCATGGCTATTTCCATGAGCTCTGACAGATTTTTCCCTTTAAATCCTTCAATCTTTTGGATCTTTTTTTTTTCTGATATCTGGTGCTGCCTGACTTACAAAAGCTACATTTATAGCTCTCTGATTTTCAGGAGCCATAGGGTCTATTGGAGTGTAAGTGTGGTAAGCATCCAACAGCCTCTCTAGGTAAGTGACAGGAGATTCATTCACTTCCTGCTGGATCTGCCCTACCTTAGACAAATTTGTGGGCCATCTAGCTGCAGCCCAGAGACCCCCCATCAGAATCTGGGGGTAGACCCGGAGCTACTCCCTACCTGCTGCTGAGTTAGGATCCCACTGTGGTCTGGTCATGGGGAAAGCAGGGGTGGTAGTATCGGGATATTCACTGGGTTGGCTGTCTCTTCTAGGTACTGCTTTCCTGGCCAGGCGCAAGATTCTTTCCCTTTCCTCAGTAGTGAATAGGACCATTCAGCAAAAGCTGCTGAATATCCTCCCAGGTGGGCTGGTGTATGGAAAAGATCAAATCCAACAACTCTATCAGGGCCTGGGTTTCCTCAAAGAAGGAGGGGGTCTGTCTTTTCCAATTGTATAAATCAGAAGAAGTAAAGGGGGTGTACACCAAAAAGAGCTGTTTCTGCCCTGGTAATGGAGGGGCAACAACTCGAAGGGGAAATATCTCTGGTGTATTTTCTTTTCCTGACCTAGTGTGGTGGGGAGAGAGTACCAACAGGGGAGTGTCTGCCGCCACTGGGGCTTCCCCTGTGGAGAAGGGAGGAGCCTTCGAATTCCTGGTGGGATCAGGGTCAGGAGCCATAAGATTGTATGGGGGGTGGGAGGCCTTCCTCCTGGCTAGGAGGGAGGATGGCCAGGAGAGATTCCTGCTTCTTTAATCCTGCCTTTGTCTGGGCAAGGAGAATCTGTTTCTTAGAAAGTGGGGGAAGGTGAGGCTTCAACCAGTCTGGAGGCTGACTAACCAGAGACTGCCATGCATAAATGTATGCCTCCTGGTCTCCAGAGACTGCCATGCATAAATGTATGCCTCCTGCTCTGGATGGCCCGGTTCCCCCCAAATCACAGCAAATACCAATTCCACAGTATGTTTGTCAAAAGAGCCTTCTGAAGGCCACCCAACCTTAAAAGCAGGCCATTCTAATTCACAAAATATGTGTAGTTTCCCAGAGGTGACAGTTCCCATCCCTGCGGTGGCCTTTTTGAATTCCTTAAAGTGACTAAGCATCAAAGAAAGGGGAGTCCTTTGGGGATATGAAGAAGTAGATTGTCCCATGTTAGATTCAAAATATGGAAGAACAGAAACAAAGCCAGTAATGAGGAGGAAAGCACAAACTCCACAAATCACACAAACATGGTAAGGATATGGAAAGCACAGAAGATATTCAGACAGCAGGGGCTGTCTGCCATAACCAGAACTGTGACCAGAATCGAAGGTCTGGGCCCATTGCCCATGCCCCGAAACTGAATACCAAGCTGTTCCTAGGTCTGGTTCAAGATGAAATTCTGATTCCTCTCCTGGAGAATTGGAGAGTCCTCCTTCTCTCTTGCCTAGTGGAACTAGTCACATCCGACCTTCCTCTAGGGCAACAACCCTGGCGCCATTAAAACCTAAGACCAAAACTGGTTTAAGCTCAGTACCTTTTAAAGCACTTTGTTCTCCAAGGCCAGCCGGCATCCTGCAAAGAGGGTAGACCCCCCCCGCCCCCACCCCCACCCCGGGGTGGAGGTGGCAGATCTCAGTGGAACTTCCAAGAATGTTAGGCTCAATCCACCACACTCACGCAAGAAAGGTGTGTGGGGAGCACAAATCGTTGTAGATATAAGTTTAATTGAAGGTTAGCTACAAGCAAGCAGAAAAAAGCCACAACAACCAACAACCAAGACAGAACAGATAAAGCAGACAATGCATCGGGCCAAGCACACTCCCATGGGACTGGAGGGCAGCGGCCCCAAGACCCAATTTCCCTTAGCTTTTATTCCCAGTTAGGGGGTTTTCATCATGGTCATAGTGACCCTTCCTCTGATTGGTGGGGTTTTGGTTACAGACCAAGCAGTCTTTCATTGGATGTATCCACCTGCTCTGGAATCCCTTTGTTCTATTGTTTTGCCTGGTTTGGACCTTCTGTTCTTGTCTATAAAGCATTTAACTGTAAGAGGGGAGTTGGTCTGGGCCATCTTGGTCATGCCTTTTGGCAAGAGTTAAATCACTTTACTAATAAAGGATCAATTTATTTATGCCATGCTTTTGTTTTTTTATTTTTTTATTTTTATTTTTTTATTTTTATTATTTATTTTTGTATGTGTATGAATGTATTGTCTGCATGCAGGTCTGTGCACCCGTGTCGTGCAATGCCGCGGAGGTCAGAAGAGGGTGTCGGATTCCCCTGGAACTGGAGTTCTCCTGGAATTGGAGTTACAGACGGTTCTTAGCCGCCATGTGGGTGCTGGGGATCGAACCCGGGTCCTCTGCAAGAGCGTTGGTGCTCTTAACCGCTAGGCTATCTCTCCAGCCCCCGCCATGCTTTTGTTTTTTTAAAGCTCTGGGGTGAACTCTAGGCCAAGATGGAGCTGACCAAGCTAAAATGGAGTCAGCTTGGTCCTCACACAATTAATATAGGAAAAATGACTATCCTCCCTGTTCTAGTTTGTCTTCCATTGCTGTGACAAAACACTCTGACACCAACTTGGGGAGGAAAGAGTTTATTCAACTTACATCTCCTGGGTCACAGTTCATCACTCAGGGAGACCAAGGTAGGAACTCAGGGCAGGAACCTGGAGGCAGGAGCCAAAGCACAGGCCTTAGAGGAATGCTGTTCACTGGCTTGCTCCCCTGGCTCATGCCCAGCCTGCCTTCTTATATGGTACACAACAACCTGCCCAGGGTTGCACTACTCATTGTGGACTGGGCCCTCCCACATTGCCTGACAATCAAGACAATACTCCACAGACATGGCCACAGGCCAATCCAATGGAGCCAATTCCCCAACTGAGGCTCCCTCAACCCAGGTGTGTCAAGTTGACACTAAAGCTATCCAGCACACTCCCCAAATTGATATATAGATTCAATGCAATCCTCATTAAAATCCCCATGATTTTTTTCTTGGAATTAGAAAAAAAAATCCTAATATTCATGTGGAAAAACATAAGAACCCAGAGAGCCAAAGGAACTAATTTAGGGAAAATTACCTTGCCAAGTTTCAATCTCTACTAGAGAGCTATAGTAATAAAAGCAGCATGGTACTGGTGCAAAACGAGACCCAAAGATCTATGGAATAAAATTGAAGACCTAAACTTGAGTACATAAAATTCAGCCACCTGATGTTTGACAAATGAGCCAAAACCACTCAATGGAGGAAAGGTATCATCTTTAGTAAATGGTGCTGGCAAAACTGGTTCACCTCCTGTAGAATAATGAAATTAAACCCCTACCTTTCATCTTATGCAAAAGTCAATTCTAAATGGATTAAAGACCTCAATGTGAAACCTGAAACTCTGAAAATGTTAGAAGATATTTGCAGTAACTGACAAGATATAGGTGCAGGAAAAGTCTTTCTAAGTCAGACAGCATTTGATTCCTGTGAATTCAGTCAACAAGTGGGACCTCATTAAACTCAAAAGCTTCTGTAAAGCAAAAGAAATAATCAAAGAAGTGAAGAAAAACCCCACAGAGTAGGAGGATTTCTTCTTTGACACATATGACACATATTTTGAGTAAATATACTACTCAAAAACCAAAGGACTAAAGAAATAAATTATGAAATTAAAAGATGGGCTTAAGATTTGAACAAAGACAAAAAGTTAAGATGGATGAGAAACATCTTTAAAAATGTTCAACATTGTTAGGAATTAAGGAAATGCAAGTCAAAACCACTTTAAGATTTCATCTTACACTGGCAAGATTGGCTATGATCAAGAAAACAAGGGCACCACGTTCTGGAGAAGGTGTGGAGAAAGGGAAACACTCATTTGCTGCTGGTGGTATTGCAAACTCATGGAATGCCTATAGAAAGCAGTGTGGAGAACTCTTAAAATACTAAAAATGAAATTTTCTTAGTTCTAAGATTTATGAGAAAGATGGTCTTTTATTTAAATGCATTAAAATATACATCAATTATTTGTGTAATTTCAAAATGTAAAGTTATATTTTTTACTGGTAGTCAAGCTTACAGTTAAACTGTGAATCACTAAATATGCTTTGCAATTAACCTTTAGTTTGTTTTCAGACTTTGTAAGTTTGCTGTATGTAAGGAGTGTTAAAAAAAATAAAGCTTCATTGAGCCATCGAAATGGGGCAAAGTAAAAAACCGCTTTTGGGTGAAGTGGCAACTTGTGTTGTTTCACTTCAATCAGTGTTGTGACAAGAAAAAAAAAGCTAAGAGAGGAATCATGAACTTCAAATCTGGGATAGATGCTCCCAAAGCACAGAGTTGAAGGCTGTGGCATGCTTCAAGTAGAAAACATTGTTTTGTAAGCTTCACTCTAAGCATAATGTACAAGCTCTTAGCTGTGAATTTGTTGCTAATGAAGGAACAATGTATTGAAGAAGGATATGGTGTTTTTATAACAAAGCATAGGGTATGTGGGGATGGCTTTATATGGTAGAAGCAAGAAATGAGAAATTATTGATAAAAGCTACAAAATTTTAGTTATAAAAAATGAATTAAACTCTGAGAATCTAATGAACAACAGGGGAGCCATAATTAATAATTTTGTAGCATATGTTTGGTCATTCTAAAAGGTTTGAATTTAAATTTTCACCAAAAAGAAAGGAAATGGTAATGAAGTTGCATAATGGCTGACTGACTGATTGATTGGTTGATTGATTGATCAAGATTTTATGATCAGAGATCTCAAAACTTATCTCTGTAATTCCTTTAGGAAAAATATTTTGATATTTAATAATGTAAATGTAAATTATGTAAAAGGAAACTTTAGAGATTTTAATTAACTTAAATGAGAACTTTGTGTCTATAGTTATAATGTTGTTTGATTTGGAACCAAGTACAATAAACTTGTAAAATAAAAAAAAAGAGTACTCTACACTGCTTTCCATGGGGGTTGCACAAATTTGGGTCCCACCAGCAGTGAATGAGAATTCCCCTTTCCCCACAACCTCTCTAACATTTGATATAATTTGTTTCCTTGATCATATCCAGTCTTAGTGGTGTAAGATGAAATCTTAAAGTGGTTTTAAGTTGCATTTCCTTAGTGGCTAATAATACTGAGCACTTTTAAAGATGTTTCTTAGCCATCTTTATTTCTTCCCTTAAAAAGTTTCTGTTCCGGGGCTGGAGAGGTAGCCTAGCGGTTAAGAACACCGACTGCTCTTGCAGAGGACCCCGGGTTCAATCCCCAGCACCCACGTGGTGGCTAAGAACAGTCTGTAACTCCAATTCCAGGAGAACTCCAGTTCCAGGGGAATCCGAGACCCTCTTCTGACCTCCCAGGCATTGCACAACACGGGTGCACAAACCTACAAGCAGACAGTACCTGCATACACATACAAAAATAAAAATTAAAAAAAAAGTTTCTGTTCAGATCTTTTAATTTGGTAAATTGTTTTCTTGCTTCCTTTTTTTTTTTTTTTTTTTTTTTTTTTTTTTTTTTTTTTTTGGAGTATGTTTTATTACTCTGGAAGTTAAACCATTGTTAAGATGTGTCACCGTAAAATAGTTCCTCCAAATCTATGGGGCTTCTCTTCACTTGTTGCTTTCTTTTTGCTATACAGAAGCTTTTTAGTTAAATGACGGTTCCATTTTTTTTAGTGTGTTGATCTTATGTCCCACTGTCACCTTAATGTCTGGTTTAGAAAGTTTTTTCTATAGTTATTATCTTGTAGGTTAGCTGACAATGGTTTCTTCTAAAACTTTTTAGAGTTCTCAGGCTTCCTCATTGAGTCTTTGATCCATTTAGAGTTTGGTACAAGGTGAAAGGATAAGGGGTTTTAGTTTCATTCTTCTACAAGTTTGAGATCTGCAGTTATGCAAAGTACTATTTGCTGAAGATACTGCTTTTCCTCCATAAAAGAAAACTATACGTTGATATCCTTAAGGAATATCAATGCAAAATTTTCAACAAAATACTTCCCAAGCACATACAATCCCACATCACAAAGCATCACCCACCATGATCAAGTTGGGATTTACTCCAGAGATGCATGGATGGTTCAAACATATATAAAACAATAAATGTAAACTATCATATAAACGTCTTAAAAGACAAAAAGAAAAAAAAAAATGCCATGGTCCTCTCAAAGCAGAAAGCGCCTTTGATAAAATCAACATAACTTTTATGTTTAAAATCCTAGAAGGAATTGGCTGGAGGGAACATACCTCAAACATAATTAAAGCCATATACAACAAACCCACAGCCAACATAGTTATTAAATGGAGGAAAGTTAGAAGCATTTCCCTTAATGTAAGGAACCTGGCTTCACTGCCCACCATCTCCACTCCTTTCAATATAGTGCTGCGGAAACTCTTGCTAGAGCAATAAAACAAGGTAAGGAAATTAAAAAAGAATACTAATTGGAAAAGAGAGTCAAAACTATCCCTTTGGAAGATGACAAGATATTTACCTAAGGGATCCAAAAATTCCACAATAAAACTCCTAGAAATGAATACTAGTTTCAGTAAAGTAACAGATTACAAATTTAATCTACAAAGATCAGTAGCCTTTCTATATGCCACCAAAAAGCAATTGGAGAAGGAGTACATAGAAACCATCTTTTCACAAAAACCATTCTACTCACTCTATATATATATATATATATATATATATACTATATATGTGTGTGTGTGTGTGTGTGTGTGTGTGTGTGTGTGTGTGTGTGTGTGTATTCAGGACAAATCCAACCAAAGACATTAAAGATCTCTGCAATAATAATTTTAAATCTTTGAACAAAGAGAATGAGGAAGACAACAGAAGATGGAAAGACTCCCTCCCCCCATGTTCATGGATTGGAGTAATATAGTGAAAATAACCATTTTACCCAAAGTAATATGTAGATTCAATGCAATGCCAATCAAAATCACCATGCTGTTTTTCACAGAAGTAGAAAAAAAATACTAAAATTCACATCCATATGATTTTTTCAAAAACCAAAAGATCCTGGATAGCCAAATCAACCCTGAGCAAAAAGAGCAACCAGGGGCGGGGGGGAGGATTACTATACGAGATTTCAAACTATATTACATAGCAATAGTCATAAAACCACATGGTATTTGCACAAAAATGTACCCATAGGTCAGCGGAACAAAATTGAAGACTTAATATTTCAAAAATATGAACCTTCAGCAGGGCATGGTAGTGCATGCCTCTAATCCTAGTACTCGAGAGGCAGAGGCAGGCAGATCTTTGTGAGTTTAAGGCCAACCTGGTCTACAGAGTGAGTTCCAGGACAGCTGGGGCTACAGGGAGACCCCATCTCAAAAAGACAAAAACAAAATGCTAGTAACTAAAATTTTGAAACTTCAACTTTAACTGAGGAACTATTGGCAAGCAATCATGCCAGTATGCATGGAAGTTCATTTCATTTATAGGAGTGACACTAGATAGGCTGACAATGGTCCAGTTTCCGTATTTATACCAAGGGCTATCTGGCCCCAGAACTTGACTGTATAGGACTTAACAACTATGACAGAGCGCCACAAATCCAGTGGGGGGGGGGGGTGTCTCTAGTCAGAGCAAATAGGGAAGAGGGTCTATGTATGATCAAAAAGTATAAAATACAGAAAAATTCAATAAAATATATATTGATAAAATATATACTTCCATGAAAAACTGATACAGACATTAATAACAATTATTGGAATTGTTTTACTCAATATTTCATTCAGGCAGTGAATAGAAAAAAATATTGGTGCAACAGAACACTATTTATTGTTAAAATGAACAGTTGTGGTATAATTTAAAATTAAATGTGAAACTCTAAGTAAAACAAGGCCATCTCAAAATTATAATTCTCTATAATTTCAGGGGCTGGAGAGATAGCCTAGTGGTTAAGAGCATCGACTGCTCTTGCAGAGGACCCGGGTTTGATCCCCAGCACCCACATGGCAGCTAAGAACTGTCTGTAACTCCAATTCCAGGAGAACTCCAGTTCCAGGGGATTCCAAGACCCTCTTCTGACCTCCGCAGCATTGCACGACATAGGTGCACAAACCTACATGCAGACAGTACACTCATATACATACAAAAATAAATTTAAAAAAATAAAAAAATTCTGTATAATTTCAAATGCATGGCATACTGAAAAGGCAAACCTTCAAAGTGTTATTATGTCATCAGTATTTTTCTTTTGATGTTTTAAAGACAGGGTCTCCCTATAGCCCCAGCTGGCCTGTAACTCACTCTGTAGACCAGGCTGGCCTTGAACTCAAAGAGATCCTCCTGCCTCTGCCTCCTGAGAGCTGGAATTAAAGGTGTTCATCACCATGCCTGGCCGTCATCAGCATATTTTTTTTTTTTTTGGTCTTTTCGAGACAGGGTCTCCCTGTAGCCCCAGCTGTCCTGGAACTTATTCTGTAGACCAGGCTGGCCTTGAACTGACAAAGATCCGCCTGCCTCTGCCTCCCAAGTGCTAGGATTAAATGTGTGTGCCACCACGCCCAGCTTTTTCATCATCAGCATTTCTAAGAGGACCACCTCACCTGGTAATAGAAAGGAGCAGGTGGAAATTAAGGAAATACTACCACAGTGAAGCTTCTCTAGATGGAGCTGTTATATGAGTGTAATACAAGTACAAACTTTAAATAATCTAGAGACTCTAAGCAGACACACTTAAAAGAGTCAGCAAGCAGCTTCCAAGACTGGAAGACAAGCTGAGATCCTGCTTGTCAGCCCCTCGCCAACTGTATTTTATGCCTTGGGCAAAGCATTGTCACATTCCCCGTAGTGATCTGAAGCATATGGCCTGAAGTCCTGCCTGTCCCAGCCCCCAGTTCTGTGTGTCCCAGCCCCTGGCAAGGTTCTGTATAAAAACCCTGATTTATAACATTAAACCGAGTTTTCCCCTTGTGGAATTATTCAGGTCTCTCTCTCTCTCTCTCTCTCTCTCTCTCTCTCTCTCTCTCTCTCTTTCTCTCTCTCTCTCTCTTTTCTTTTCTTTTCTTTTCTTTCAGGTCTTACTTCCTACCTCCCTCACCCTCCCTACTGGGGCCCAAGCTAGAACTGTTAACTTGCTGACTAGGGACATCCAGAGGCTTGCAGTACCATGGAGCTGCAAGCCCTGGTCCAGGGGGGAAGAAAATCTCACAGAAGGCAACACACATGCAGTACATTTAAAGGAACATCAGATGATAAATATCTCACAAAGGATTCAGGTTTATATACACAAATTACAGCCGTTTCCAACATTCCCAAGCCCATATAGGACAAGAGAAAGTTTTCAAAAAATGAGACATGTGACCTTTTTACAGGGAAGTTATGAAAGGCTTTACACAAAGGATCTGTGTGAGGCAGATAACTGAAAGTTGCCAATAAGATCTCTTTCTTAGAACAAGGAGCTTCAGCCTTTCAGATAGGTGTATGCTCAGTTATCAGTTGGGCAACGTTCTGCCTGGCAAGGTTTTATGACATGCTGTTTGTAGATTCTCTCCCCTATCTGAGACACTTCTTAGCTTCAAGATTCCTGGGTTCAACTCATTTCAAGCTAAATCATCCTCATAACCAACAATTATATTTAGTCAAGTATACCATACATCACTAATCAAAGACTTTTTTTTGCAACAGATGGGGCCTGTTACAGAGTTTCACAACTGGTCACATACAGAGATTATGTATTTGAGAGATGCCCAAACTTAAGTGACACATCTGCAGTTGACCCTCTACATCTAAATCTCATGGACCATAGTGGAACAAAGGGTAGAGAGAAAACCGGTGCATTCCTCAACTGTCACCAGAGAAGCTTCCTTATAGAACAGAGTGTGATGGACTCAGAAGGCCGCAATTGGCTAAGGTATAGGGAATAAGAGACTGAAGAAGGAGTGTCCCTGGAGAGGGCTGCTGTATTAAACCTTACCAACCCATGGCCCAGGAAACTTTGCATAAGAGGGGATAGAATGTTTGCTTGTAAGAGTCATGGTTGCTACATGAACACAAGGAAACAGAGGGTTTCAGACCTCTGGCACCTTGCTCCTATAACTTGCAGCAGTGGTGACTGCATGCTCAAGGCCTATGCTGAGTCAAACAGACAAAAACTCGGCATAGAATTGGGGAAATAGACATCAGGCTTCAACTGTATCCAAGTAACTATCAGAAATTTACAACTGTTGAGTGATTAAAAGTAGATCTTTTGTAAGGGAGGGGATCTAGATAGGCTGACTAGATTCCAGAGGAAAAACTATACCAAGGAGCATGTCACTGGATAGGCCTTAACGGGGGTGGGGGGGGAAGGGAAAGGGAAATATGCCTGATCTGAATTGGAAAATGATGTATGAAATGCACAAAGCATCAATAAAAAATTAAATTAAAAAAATGTATTCCTGGGCTGGAGAGATGGCCTAGCAGTTAAGAGCACCGACTGCTCTTGCAGAGGACCCAGGTTCAATTCCTAGCACCCATATGGCAGCTCAGAACCATCTTTAACTCCAATTCCAGGGGAATCTGACGCCCTCTTCTGACCTCTGTGGCATTGCACGACACAGGTGCACCAAACTACATGCAGACAGTACATTCATACACATACAAAAATAAATAAAAATAAAAAATATATTCCTTTACAAAAAAAAACATATTTGACAGAATTCATGAAATATAGTGGTAAGACTATTGAGGTACAGATTGGAAAGGGGGCTTAAATATGATTAAGATCTATTATATAAAATGTTTAAAAATCAATAAAATATATATATTAAAACTGAAATGTAGAGAAGAGTTCAATCCACTTTAAAGATTTCCCTATATTTCTTTCTTGGAGAAGATGATATTTGCAGGGAGAGTAAACATTCCCAGTATTTGGAACACAGAGGATATATGATCAGAAGTTGAGCTTCAGCTGCTACTGGTTAGTATGTTCAAAACCTCCCTAGGTTTCATAAGAATGGAAAAATGAATACTGATATAAACAGTCTCTGCTAAAGTTTTAAAAAGAACCAGCCTCGGGAGTCAGGCACAGAGGCCATATTGGGGCCCTGAGCAGGGCAGGGCTCAGGACAAGTCTGCCACCGCTCCAGAAAGGTAAAATCAGGGCATTGACCCACAGGTGCAGGACAATTAATTTACTGAGTTGTGGCAAAGGGGGCCCAGTGACTGGCGGACCTAGACCCAACTCTTAACTCCTGCCAAAGCGTGGCCACCCAGCTGGGTGGCCCCGCCCCCACCCCGTAGTCACAAGTGGGAGGGGATCCTGGCTTTGGAGTCAGGCACAGACGCCTTATTGGGGCCCTGAGCAGGGAAGGGCTCAGGACAAGCCCGCCACCGCACTAGAAAGGTAAAATCAGGGCATTGACCCACGGGTGCAGGACAATTAATTTACTGAGTTGTGGCAAAGAGGGCCCAGGGACTGGCAGACCTAGACCCGACTCCTAATTCCTGCTAAAGCGTTGCCGCCCTGCTGGGTGGCCCCGCCCCTACCCCGTAGTCACAAGTGGGAGGGGATCCTGGCTTTGGAGTCAGGCACAGATGCCATATTGGGGCTCTGAGCAGGGCAGGGCTCAGGACAAGCCCGCCACCACTCCAGAAAGGTACCTGGGCGCCGGCTAAGTTAGGACCCCCGCCCCCCCCCCCCCCCCC
>VZQC01013948.1:271032-304498 GCA_009823505.1 Rhizomys pruinosus | reverse complement strand
AACAATCTGCGGAAGAGGGGGCGTGGTAGAATGTAAGGGCTTCGATTGGGGTTAATGGTGAAACTACAACAATATAGACTGGACACTCATTTGATCAACTTGATTGAACATACAAGCCCCCCCTGGTGGATGGTGGAACCCATGAGCTGTGTGGGTTTGGGCACAACTGCTCGCAAATTGGTTTTACATGAAGGATGCTTGTACTCACAAATTATCACTTATTGTTTAAAAAAATGCAAAAACAAAACAAAAAAGCAGAGAAAGATGCAGAAAACTTATGGCAGAATGCATGATCTGGGATGGGTAGGGGTGGGGTGGGGGGAAGGGAAGGGGATATATGCCTGAACTGAATTGGAAAATGTTGTATGAAATACACAAAGCATCAATTAAAAAAAAAACCAGCCTCAATTTTAAAGATAATAAATTTCATAAATTCTTGCACAAAAAATTAGTTCTCTGCTCTAGCCTTTAGATGTTCTTCCTCTCTTTGACCAGACCTCACACTTCCCAGGACTGCAAGCTCCCAGATCACCCCAGCCAGCTGGCTAGAGACCCGGGCCTTAGCCCAGAAGGGAGAGTGAGGGAGATGTAGTAAAATCCCAGAGAAAGAAAGAAAGAGAGAAAGGAAAAAAGAAAGTGAGAAAGTGAGAAAGTGAGAAAGTGAGAAAAAAGAAAGAAAGAAAGAAAGAAAGAAAGAAAGAAAGAAAGAAAGAAAGAAAGAAGGAAAGAAAGAAGGAAATAAAGAAAGAGAGCAAGGAAAGGACAAGGAAAGGATGGACTCAAGAATGAGGCTGGGAGGAATTCCACAAAGGAGTTAACTCAGCTTTATTTTCACAAACCTGGGTACTTATACTGGACCTTGTGAGGTGTGAATGGGGGTTGGGGCATACAGGATTTTATACTATATACTCCAGATCACTAAGAAATGTGACAATGTTTTGCCCAAAGCATCAAAGACAGTGGTGCCAGGCAGGTTTCAAAAGCAAGCAGGAAATCAGCAAGAATCTGGCCTGAGGGCTGGGGGTTGCCAGCTGACTTCCTAAGTGCTTCTGCCAAATGGAATCCCCACATCTCCCCCTTTTCCTTTTATTTTTAAAAAAGGCACTGTTGTCACAAAATGTTATTATTTTTTCTTCTGGAGATACTCTGGGAAGCCTGAGCCAATGCAGCTCCTACCAGAGCAGTAGAACTACCAAGGTGTGTTAGGAGGTGAGGCATCTGCCCTGTACATACGAAAGGAGCCCTCAGCATATGGGGCCTCATTCATCAAAGAGGATCATTGTCCATCCCAGCTCCTCAAAGGAGTTGCTGGGATGGTGGGGTGTGAATCCTGTTCTACCCTTACAAGTCCTCATTCCTACAGCTCCCCCTTCATTTTTATTAAAATGGGGGTAATGTTGTCATCTTCTTCCAAAGAACCATTAGGGATGGCTGATATTGGACCAGGACGCTTTGGGCTATAACCCCAACTTGGCTTTTAACAATCCAGGAAGCCAACCTCCTAAAGTAGAGATTGGTCTTAACAAAAAGAAGTATTTAGGTCAGGCACAGTTCCTAGAGGGACTTGGGTTGGGGACAGGGGAACCTGGAGACAGGGGAACCTGGAGACAGGTAATAGGGCTTTGTCAATAATCCATATATAAAGACAACACTTTTCCTCCCCCCAAGATGTAGACATGTAAGTGACATTTTTCCTAAAAACAACAGTTTTCCTCCCCCTAAGACATACATGAAAGCAAGTTTTTTGTTGTTTTTCTCCCACCAGGGCATAGATATGTAAATAACATTTTTCCTCCCCCCAAAGACATACAGATACTATTTGATTCTGCTTTAGTATAGATGGTGATTTTTGTTGTAGCTCTAAAGTCTTAAACTTGGCTGGAAAGACCTGTACATATAACTATATTGATGGAAGAAAGTCCAGTCTATGGTAGTATACTACTATCATTTTGGCCTCTGGCAGATTTTTTTCTTTAGTGAGCAGCTCCTAGGTTTTGGAGAGTAAAGGGGGAGGGGTGGATGGAAAGGAGAGTAATCCATTCTTTTCTTGAAGTTAACACCTTGGACTTCCTAGTCTGTCCCAGCTTTTTCCCACAGGAGATTGGCAGCTCAGCTCCTTGTCTTTTACCTGAGGGCACTGGGCAGAGGCCCATGGAAGCTGCACAAGGACCTGGACAAGAGCATGGTGGGGCCCAGCGGGTTGCCTCTGGCTGCACAGTTTAGGCCTTTCAGGGGGTATTTTCTGCAATTTTACTGATGAAGTATGAATAGTAAAATCATAGGCACTTAAGCAAACATTACTTATTATACCAGATTGTGTTGTGGGCATGGCACAGGTGGTTAGAAATTCCATTATTATTTGCATTCATTGTTTATCATAAGCACATTTTAGTAGATAAACGGATGAAGGCTAATCAAAGTCTTTTTAAGAATAAAATATATTTTAGCCCTTTAATATTAGGTTTAAGAAACAAAGTAATGTGCCAATATAGTACTTGGGGTTTTTACTCATGGCCCTTTAATATTTTTGTAGCCTTGATAGATCTATTGGGCCTGATTTTTGGCTGTGATAAAAGCTGTTTATTTTTTACTGATACAGTTGGCTGTTGGGAGAGGCCCCAGCCAGTATAGTTCCTGGCTTTAATATATATATATATTAAATTTAATATATATATATATATATGTGTGTGTGTGTGTGTGTGTGTGTGTGTGTGTGTGTGTGTCTTTTCAAGACAGGGTCTCCCTGTAACCCCAGCTGTCCTGGAACTCACTATATAGACCAGGCTGGCCTTGAACTCACAGAGATCTACCTGCCTCTGCCTCCCAAGTGCTGGAATTATAGGCATGTGTAACCACACAAGGCTGAGATTTTTTTCAATAGATGTTTCTGAGAAATAAAATATCCCTCTAAGAGATCTCATGTCTATAATGCAGGGATGAAGTTAAGTTGTATTTTGGATGGTGTTATATTAATGTTTCCCTTTTTATTTTAGGAGAATTGAAAAGACTTGTACATTTTTTAGACAATAGTAATATATACCCATAGGAACCATTGTTGATTAAGAGGTGAAATCCAGTCTTTTAAGACTAAAACTATCTTATAGATAAAAAGGGGATGTTACAGATAACATCACAAAAAGACATTGAGAACACTGGTATACATTAATGCTCAGGCTGTCACCTGTAAATCTAGTATGAATTAGGAGTAAAAATAATAACTTGTGTTTCCAATAAATTTAAATGTGATCAATATTTTATGTTGATAGTATTTGACCAATTTTTAAAAACATAAGTTATTTAGCTTTACCATCATATACTGTGTAAATAAATTTTGGATAAAAGTAAACATGAGTTAGATAAACCTTGACTAAACATGCATTATGTTCTTTAAGTTACCTGATTAAGATTTGATCCTGAAGAAATAAAGTTTATGTATATGATTTTAACTTGTGTTTATTACAACCCCTAGATATATTACTTTAAGGTATAAATTATAGAGTAGGTTTTGCAGCTCCTTCTTGGATATTGACAGATTGTAACTAGTAGATGACAGTATATACCCTATAAAATTTTGAACTATTACATATGTAAATTTTTACTTACCATTAATAAATTAATTTATTTATTAGTTGTTTAAATATATTAACAGACCTGAGTTAGTGAGAAAAAGGTTAATCTTAGTCTTCGAATTAGCCTTTACTGAATTTAAACACTTTATCTAGGCAGTAAAAAATCATAACAAGTTAATTTTTAAGGTGTGTGCCATCATGCCTAGCACTTAGGACAGTTCTTAGCTGCCATGTGGGTGCTGGGAATCTAACCCAGGTCCTCTGCAAGAGCAGTCAGTGCTATTAACTGCTGATCCATCTCTCCAGCCCCACAAGTTAATTTTTAAACCAAAACTCTAGGGTATTTTTAACAGAGTTTTTTAATAGTTGCTAAAGAACACTATAGGTGCTAAAGCCTTTTGTCAGACCAGCTGGCCTGAAAATCTCCATACAAATCCACCTGTTTTTGCTTTTTGGGGTGCTGAAATAAAAAAAAATGGCTGTTTTTAAAGGCAGTTAAAGACAAACCTGATTTAGGATGACTTGTTATTTCAGCTAGGCGGTAGATTAGAAGCTATGTGGTCTGAAAACATGTGAATTTTAAAAGGTGAAAGTACATTTGTGAGACTCCAAAATTGCCCAGGACTTTTAAATTAATTTATTGTGCACATTTTTATTTAAAGATCTTTTAGGGTACCCATGCTTGAGATAGAATTTAACTTAATAGATTTTGAATGGCCATATTATAAAAATTATCTCTAGATAAAAATTGATATGCAAGGAACAGTACAATTAAAACTCAATTTTGAATAAGCACCATAAGAAAAAGCACAATAAGCTTTGAAGGTACATGATCTCTGTGTATTTTTAGGAGATCTGTTTGAGAAATAACACATTTAATTAAATTCTGGAAGCTTTGAAGTTTCTCAATGCAGCTGGAATTTTAAACAAAAGGAAGTTAACATGGATATGCAGGCTCAGAGCATTATGGGAACTGTACTCTTCTGGCGCCTAAAGGTGCACTCCAGATGCTGTGGCAGCATTTTTCTTTTCTTTCCCAGTCTTAAGTTTGCCTTTTAAACACTTGGCCATACTTCTCTTTTAGTTGTTGCTCTAAAGGGCAGGTGGCCATGTTCATTGTGACCTGCCCTGTGGAATTTTATTTTTATTTTCCCCTAGTTATGCAGAGACTGTCCCATGCATTGTGTGTTCCTCTTTCCTAACACTCATCCAATGTCCCACATTTTTTTCACTTCCCTGTCCCCTGTTCCCCTGCTCCAGACTCAGAAGGCGGGAGCTCTGTCCCACAACCTGGGTGGTTGCTGTCCCAGCTTTATCCAAGCTAGAATTAGCAGGCTGGAACCCTGCCACCACTGGGTGTGGCCTCAGTTCGCTTGGTCTCAGAGTCTAGCTAGTGCATGCATCTGGATTTATTTAGGATGGAAAGGGAGAGAAATGGTAGTGAATAGAAAGAACTTAAAGGCAGAAGGGTTTTTTGCAGCTGCCTGACTCAGCAGGTGGGAATCCAATTAGGTTAATTGTTCCCTCCAGCCAGAGGGAACCAAAGTTAAAGGTTAGAAAAAAGAGAATGACAGCTTATCCTCCACGAGAAACTCATGGAGATGGGGCACAGCATCCCACTACCATAGTCCCCACTGGACAAAGGAGGTCCTTAAACTTCCCTTCTCTGAATCCTCTGTTTCACTTGAGAGAGTCATGGGGCTAAAACTGCCTGACACAGGCAGATGCATGAAAACCTTAAATGTGTACCTCACTTGAGAGAGGCTGGGACTGACAGGTAACCCAACAAGGGCAGATGCCCAAGAACCATAGACCATACCTTTTTCATTCTTGTCTTATGAAAGGCTTTACTCCACATTGAGGCACTAGCTGTAGACTTTTGATGTTCTTTCACCCTTTGTCCAGGGCTAACAGTTCCCAGTATTGCAAGTTCTCAGATCACCCCAGCCAGCTGGCCAGTGACCAGGGTCTTAGCCCTGGAAGGGAGGGTGAGGGAGAGGTAGTAAAAGCCCAGAGAAAGATAAGAAAGAAGAAAGAAAGAAAGAAAGAAAGAAAGAAAGAAAGAAAGAAAGAAAGAAAGAAAGAAAGAAAGAAAGAAAGAAAGAAAGAAAGAAAGGGAAGGAAGGAAGGAAGGAAGGAAGGAGGGAAGGAAGGAGAAAATAAGAAAGGAAGAGAGTGAAAGAACAAGGAAAGGACAAGGAAAGTATGGACTCAAGAATGAGGCCGGGAGGAACTCCATGAAGGAATAACTCAGCTTTATTTTCACAACCCGGGGTACTTATACTGGACCTTGTGAGGTGTGAATGGGGGTTAGGGCATACAGAATTTTACACCATATACCTCAGATCACTACGGAAATGTGACCGTGTTTTGTCCAAAGCATCAAAGACAGTGGTACCAGGCAGGTTTCAAAAGCAAGCAGGAAATCAGCAGGACTTTGGCCTGAGGGCTGGGGGTTGCCAGCCGACTTCCTAAGTGCTTCTGCCAAACTGAATTCCCACACTCTGTCTCAAACAAAAAATGGGACTACCTCAGTAAGATAGTCACATTATGTCCAAAAAACAAAAAAAAAAAATCTTGATGCATGTATTGCAGTTTAAAATAATAAATGTAATGCATTGATATCTATGAGATTAATATATCTAATGGTGATAGCAACAAATTTTCAGTTTTAATATTGATGTTGTCAGACAGGAATATATTGCACGTTTGATTCTCACACCTCTAATGACCATTTTTCACGGACATACTATTAATTTTCTATTTAATCTGACTGAATTTATATTATGAAAGATATCTTCCATTTTGATCAATGAATATTTGCTAAATTAATTTTAAATATCAAGGTAGTTATAATGCATTCATGTATATACATAAACTTAAAAATATAGAACAAATCAAAATTTTATAATTATCTCAAAAATTCACAAACAGGAGTCATTGTTTGCCAAATCTCTTGGTATCTATTGGCAGTTTAGAGTGCATCATGTTAGACCTGAATTTATTATTCAGTTGTGTCAAAGAATTAGAGTTTATTATTCAGTTGTGTGGAAGAATTAGAGTTTAAATGGGAAATGGTCTCCAAAAGATCATGCATTAGAACACCTTGTCCTCAGCTGCTGTTTTTATTTCAGGAGGCTGTGGGCAGTTTAAGAAGTTTGTGGAACACCAGGATTGACAAAGACATTAAGCAAGGCTCGGTGACCCCTGAAAACTTGTGAGGATGATAGGAGTCTGGCTAGCTCTATAATTCATGAACCTGGCCTTAGTTCTCAGCATCTCAGCCTACAGTGAGTGAGTGATAAGCAGCAGTTTCTTTACCTTTGCACAGTCCCTCAAAAACAAACCAGTGACCTTGCAACTGTTACTAAGGAAGCGAATCTCTAAATCTTGTCTCTTTCCCTTAACCCTGCCCCTAAATTTCCTGCTGAAGTCTTGTTCCCATATAAGTATCTGTGTTTCTGTAGTAAATGAACTTTCTCCAGGGTTGGGCTTTCTTCCTGTTGTATTCAATGCCAACCAAGGACCCTTTCCTGCTCTCTCCCAATCACTTGGGAGAGCAACCAGGGCTGGCAAGCAAAGGCCCTGGGAAGCTGCCACACAGAAAATTGCTAGGAGCTGGTGGTCTGGAGGAAGGAACCTCATGGCTGACGACCCCACAAAGAAGTAGGGTTCACTGGCTCAAGTCTGGGGGTTATGCCTTTGAGCAAAAATAAACCTATCAAGTATTGTGTTCCTAGCATTGAAAAAAGTGAGATGCTAATGAAAACAGACAACACACTTGGGCAAAGATTATCAGAAAGTTAAAAAATATGGTCAGAGGAGAGAAACCTATATAAATTAAGTTTGTTTTATATGATGTATTCAGGGGCAGTATTCCCTTAATAAAAGCTTAAAAAATATCTTCTTGTAGCCAGTTCTGCATGTTAAATTCACATTTATTTTTCCATTCATGTGTAACATACCTAAAAGTACTGAGAAAACACTGGAGGGTCAATTTACCTATCTCTCATTCACAGACAAACTACAACATCAAAATGCTAATTTCCTGAATGTTAGACAGAATGTCAATCCATGTTGGGCAGATTTCAGCTCATATTGCTTTTCCATAGCCAGTTGGTTCTTACTCTCATGAATTCAGAACATTCTTTTGTATACTAACTCTGTTTGTATCAAAGGTTCTGATAAGTGTTTAGTAAAAAAAAATCCTACTTAAGTTTGATTAATAGGGTCTTCCCTAAATTTGCATGGTAAGGAACATTATTCATTTCTGTCTGGAATCTGTTGTACCTCAATGGTAGCAGAGTCCTGAAGCGACATCTATGAGGTCTGAAATTTTTCTTTCTCTCCCAGATATTACACAACAGGTGCATTTCAGTCAGCTTTTTTGAGTGATATATACTGAGTTTTATAGCTAGAGAGAAAAAACAAGTTATCATACAATGTTGAGCTATTCTTGAGAATAAGCTTCTTTGAATAAACAAAAACCTGGTTAGTTTATATCCTAGCCAGTAAAAGTAAAATAAAACAGATGAAGAACATGATTCCTACTCCTCAGTGGTCCCTCAATAGTAGCTCTTCTTAGTAAAGAAAGCTAGTTTAGTAAATATATATTTTCCCCATGTTGGTGAGTTTCCCTAAGATAAATATCTGTTTGTGATATTGAGACACAATCCAAAAATCATGCTTTTAAAGTTCCTAGAATATCACTAAGAAGTAAATTTTATTTATTATAAATAGAATATAAATGTGCATGTGCATATATACAAATATTTTTATGTGAGATTACAGTAGAGACCTAAATATATATGTATCTTTGTATATTTATCTATGTATGTACACATAGATAAGCATGTGTAAGTTTGCCTGTGTGTTTCTCACTCACTATACACGTTTGAGGACTTCTATAAATCCTCTCTACCTATAGTCTTGTCTTTAAATGAGGACAGTTATAAAATTCACCTAATTTTTAATCCTTGTGTTTTTCCAATGGAAACAACAGACAATTGCAAAATGTCCCCTAAATCCTGGGCTAGAGATACATCTCATGGCTATAACCCAAGCTCTGTGAGGATTCTCCACACCAGTGTTATCCAAGGTCCATCAATTTCAAGCCTCACTGAGATACAAGATTATGGCAAAAAGGAAAAAAAAGAAGAAGAAAGTTCATACATCTGAAGTGTGATAGTGTGTGGCTACTGAAATCCTCCCTCTCTGGAAATTATCTAGGCTTCTGTGATGACTACAGTGTGATATTACCACTTCTCCAGGGGGTCCTCAGAGATTCAAGAGTCAAAATGAATATTTGCTGCACCATCTGTCAGTAGAGTTTTATTCTCTTTTTCTTTCTTTTTTTGTGCTTTATCTTTTCTGCTTTTTAAAGTATGGGTTAATCCATACTTTAAAAAGTGGATCAGGCCAATCTCAAATCCTTGAGTTTAAATAATCTTTGTGCCTCAATTTCTTACGAGTTAGAAGGAATATGTGTACAAACCAGCAAAATGCCTTTCTTAGTGGATGGCTGTTTATATGTGAAGGTGAATTTGTACATATATGAGTATGTTTAAGTGTGTTTGTGAGGGTGTAGATGTGTGTGAGTATGAGTTTGAATGTAAATGTGTGTGGTAGACAGTGTGTGAATGTGTCTGTACTGTGAATGTGTCTCCATGTGTGAAGCTGTGTCCACATGTGTGACAATGTGTGTAAAGTGAGTTTGAAAGTGTACAATTGAGTTTGTATGTGTATATGAATGTATGTGTTGTGACAGTGTGAGTGTATTTGTGTGTGTGTGTGTGTTAGAGAGAGAGAGAGAGAGAGAGAGAGAGAGAGAGAGAGAGTTTGAGTGTGAGAGACCTTCTGGGGTATATATGAGTTTGTGCAAGTGCATGTGTGTGGGTGCAGAGGCAATGGACAGCTGCAGGTGTATTCTTATGGTACTGCCATTTTTTGAACCAGGGATTCTCAGTGACCTAGCATTGAGCAAGGAGGCTTGGTGGGCTCCCTAACAAGCCCCAGAGATCTGCCTTTTTCTACATTCCCCAGCAATGATATTACCAACTCAAGTCACCATCCCTGTTTATTTATGTGTGTTCAGAGATACAAATGCAAGTGTTTATGCTTGAAAGGCAAGCACTTTACTGCTTGAGCTATCTCCCCAGATTTTAGTATACTTTTATAATTTAGTAGGAATTTATTAGCAGAAATTACTTAGTTTCTAGAAAATATAGATAGATAGATAGATAGATAGATAGATAGATAGATAGATAGATAGATAGATATAGATATATGTGGGGTATATATGTTTTCATTATGTGATAGGTTAGTAATATTGGATAAGTCATCTTATAGTATCTGTATGCAATCTCTCATTTTGAGTGGTTTGTGCCATTATACCTATGTTAATTACTCATGATTCAATTTTTTGCAAGAAGTCAATTTTATAGAATCAGAAAGCAAGCTCAAAGTTACTATAAAATACAAAATTCAGAATAAAATACTTCAGAAAATTAAGTCCATTTTTCTGGTCTTCAAATTTTTTATGGATCACTGGAAAGGAAATTTATGAGCTGATATATTCTTTAAATGAAACAAGTAAGAATAAATGATTTTTTTACATAGAATGTCCAGTGTCGAAAAATCTGGTTCTTCTTTCATAAAACAGAATTCTCTAGAAGCTTACATGCTATGCTTGAACTTATGCATGTGATCGGCATGAAAATATGCTACTTGTAGCTATAAATAAGTAAAGTAACAGACGTTCTTCTGTTGGTCCTTGATCTAAGATTACTGATGCTTTAATAAACTGCAGACACAGAGTCACACAGAGAGTGTCATATGACTATGAAGGCAGAGTTGGGTGAAGTTTTTTTTTTTTTTTTTTTTTTTTCCCAGTCAAGGAATGCCAAGGGCTGTTTGTCACTTGTGAACAGCTAGAAGAGGAGCAGGGTACAGTCCTAGTGTTCAGACTCTAGATACTTTAATCTGAACATTCTTCCAAAGTCTTAAGAAAGAAATTTCTGATGTTAAACCAAGATTTTTAGTTGTTTGTCACAACAGTCCTAGGAAACTCTTAGGACTTCATCAAAACCCAGGATCAGAACATGAATAGATCTGTTGCTGATGCAGAAGAGACATGTGCATGGCACAAGTCTTCCTATGTGTTCTGAAATTTCTTTCTCATTATAACACTAGTTAAAAATCCTCAATTAACTCTGGAGTTTGATACATTTTACTATTGAAGCTCAATGTCATATGTTTAGTAAAATCAATGCACAATTCACTCTTGTTTGTGTTTTTCAAAATTACATTCTGACATACTGGGTTTCTTTGAAAAATATTTTAGTTTAGCAGGTGCTTTTAATTCCAGCATGTTGGAAGCAGAGACAATAATATCTCTGTGAGTTTGAGACCAGTCTACCTAGCACATTCCCGGCCAGCTAGAGATACATAGTAGGAACCTGTCTTAAAGAAACCAACCCAAAATAGGACTAATAAACTAAAAATACAATGAGTAATCCAAACAGACCTAGATCAGTGATTGTATTTCTAGTACCAAGACTAACAGAGCAGTACTTAATGACTAAATTTTTCAATGCACTTACTAAATACCAGACACTATTTTTCTACTGCCTATCATTGATTATTATTATTATTATTATTATTATTATTTTATTATTTTGGTGTTTTTAAGACAGGGTCTCCCTGTAGGCCCAGCGGGTTGGGAGCTCTCTATGTAGACCAGAATGGTTTCTATCTAAAAGAGATCCCCCTGCCTCTGGCTCTGGCTCTGAGTGCTGGAAATAAGGTGTGTGCCATCATGGCCAGCCCTATTGATTATTCTAAAGAACTCTATCAAGATTTGAATAACATAGACATGTCTTAACAATTTCCATGTTAAAAGCAGAGACTTTCAGACTTAATTTTAAAATAATGTGCTTAAATCAAAGATGAGTACAATTCCACACTAATGGATAAGAGTACAATTTAATAATTACATGAAAATGAAAAATGGGTTCTCAGTGTGGTGTCTCACACCTTTAATCCCAGCACTCGGGAGGCAGAGGCAGGTGGATCTCTGTGAGTTCAAGGCCAGCCTGGTCTATGTCTCAAGATCCAGGAGAGCTGGGGTTGCAGGGAGACTCTGTCTCAAAAAAAAAAGTAAAATGGGAACCTCAAGAAGGCAGTGAAAATTGTGCTATCTGAAGGTGATCCAAAAATGTACATCAGTTTGTGGGTAGATCAAAAGAAGACCTGTCAAGGAGAGGGACACATTATCAATTCATTTTCTCAGCCAATTTAAGAATTAAAATGCAGGAAATATATCAGGCATTGCAGAATTTATTTATAATAAAGGAAGTATGACATCCATGCATACACATACCTAGAGTGTAAAAGTGAAGAAGAAAATTCAGAAACCTAAAACCAACATCCCCATCTTTCCCAGGACCCTGCTTTTACGAGTTTTATTGGCTTCCTTCCTCTAATTTTGGATTGGTCAATTTTTATTGATATTTTATGTATTTCATACATCATTTTTCAGTCCAATTTGGGTACATGCCCCTCTTCCTGCCACCCTCCTCACCCCAGTTTATGCTTCTGCCATACATGTCTTGCATCTTTCTCTCAGTCTTTCCAAGGATTTTTTTTCTGCAGAGGTTTGTTGTTTTGGGCATAATTTAAATGTATCAGTCAGTTCTTTGACCCAGTCCTTGTGTTGTCCTTGTTCCCTCCCTTCTGTATTGCTCCAAAATACGCTTATATAAATAAGACACATGTATCAAAATTATGACCTCCAAGATAAACTGTATGTTAATTCCAAAATATATTTTGGGGTTCACATTTTTCCCTTTAATTTTACATTACTCTAAAATATGAATACCTATCTTCCACCCATATATGCTAACTACAGTGTCTGAATATAAGTGGTAGGTCAATTCTATAACCCATTAAGAGATTCACATTATAACAGTACAGTTGCTTTCAGATAAAAATAAATATAACAATAATGTTGCTCAGCTTGCATTTTAACTGGGGACTGATGTTAGCATCTACAAATGAGGGAAACCATTTGTCTTTTTTTCTGGGACTGTGTTACTTCACTTAGCATGATGCCGTCTATTTACCTGAAAAGTTCATGATGTCATCTTCCTTTACTGCTGCATAGAATTCCATTGTGTAAATGTACCATGTTTTTGTTATCCACTCTTCAGTTGAGGAACATTTGAGTTGGTTCCAGCTCTTCACTATTGTGAAGAGAACTGCAATAAACATGGATGTGCATGTATCTTTGCAGCAGGATGAGTCCTATGGGTATATACGCAGGAGTGGTATGACTGGGTCAGGTGGTAGGCTCATTTTGAGTCTTTTAAGAGTCCTCCACACTGCTTTCCATAGTGATTGTACAAGTTTACCTTCCCTCCAACATTGGATGAGTGTTTCTCTTTCCCCAGAATCTCTCCGGCATTTGGTTTCTTTGGTTTTCTTTATCTTGGCCAGACTTATTGGAGTGAAATGAAATCTTAGAGTGGTTTTAATTTGCATTTCCTTAATTATTAACAATGTTGAACACTTTTTAAGATATTTCTCAGCCACCTTTATTTCTTCACTGGTGAAGTCTCTGTTTAGCTCTTTATTATAACATTTGAGTAGGTTATTTGTTTGATTACTTCTTTGTTTATAGGTAGTTTATATATTCTGGATGTTAATGCTCTGTCAGATGTTATCACTGGTGAAGGTTTCCTCCGACTCTGTGTGTTTTCTCCTCATTGATTGTTTCTTTTGCTGTACAAAAGCTTTTGAGTTTGATGAGGTACAACTTGTCAGCTGTTGATCTTATTTCCTCCTTGGCCGCTGTTTGATTTAGAAAGCCTTTTTCCTATGCCTATGCCTATGTCATGTATCTTGCTGCCAAATTTTTCCTCTATCACCTTCAGGGTTTTGGGTTTCATGCTGAGATCTTTGATCTACTTGTAATTGATTTTTATACAGGCTGAGAGGTAGGGGTTTAATTTTGTTCTTCTACAAATGGTGATCCAGTTTTGCCAGCACCGTTTGCTGAAGATGCTATCATTCTTCCATTGAGATTTTTTTTGGCCCCTTTATGGACTATGATGTGGCTAAATTTGTAGGAGCTCAAGTTTGGATCTTCTAGTTTGTTCCATTGGTCAACTGGTCTGTTTTTGTACAAGCACAAGGCTATTTTTATGGCTACAGCCCTGTAATATAGTTTGAAGTCTGGTAAAGTTATCCCCCGCCACCCCATGTTCCCCTTTTTGCTCAAGGTTGCTTTAGCTATTCAGGGTTTTTTTGTTTTTCCATATGAATTTAAGGATTTTTTTCCAAGTCTGTGAAGAAGCTCATGGGGATTTTGATTGGGAGCATTGAACTTGCATATTAATTTGGATAGAATGAGCATTTTTAATATATTAATTTTTCCAATCCATGAGCCCAGGAGGTCTTTCCATATTTTGATGTTATCTTCAATCTCCT
Source organism: Rhizomys pruinosus (assembly GCA_009823505.1). Lineage (NCBI taxonomy): Eukaryota > Metazoa > Chordata > Mammalia > Rodentia > Spalacidae > Rhizomys > Rhizomys pruinosus. The sequence continues at coordinate 290,441 of VZQC01013948.1, read as the reverse complement.
TCTTCAGGGTTTTAAAATTTTTGTTGAGGTCTTTGGTGTCTTTGGTTAAGTTTGTCCCTAGATATTTTTTTAATTAATTAATAAAATTATTAATTATTTATTATTGAGGCTATTGTGATTCAGAAAGTTTTCTTATATTCCTTCTCCAGTTGCTTGTTGTTGGTATAAAGAAAATCTGATTTTTCTAGATTAATTTTGTAAACCATCACTTTACTGAAACTTTTAATCATTTCTAGGTGTTTTCTCATGGAGTTTTTAGCATCCCTTAGGTAAATATCATATCATCTGCTAAAAGGGATAGTTTTCCTTCCTCTTTTCATATTAGTACTCCCTTAATTTCTCTGTCTTGTCTTATTGCCCTAGCAAGCATTTCAAGCACTATATTGATGAGGAGTGGCAATAGGGGCAGCCTTGGCATTTTCCTGCTTTTAAGGGGAATGCTTCTAATTTTTCTCCTTTTAGGATGATGTTGGCCATGTGTTTGTGGTATATGGCTTTGATTATGTGAGGACTGTTCCCTCCAGTCCAATTCCCTCTAGGAATTTAAGTATGAAGGGATGCTGAATGTTGTTGAATGCCTTTTCTGTGTCAATTTAGATAATCGTGCGATTTTTACCTTTCATTCCTTTTATGTATTTTATGATATTTATTGATTTATGTATGATGAACCAGCCCTGCATCTCTGGTAAGAATACAACTTGATCATGATGGATGATCCTTTTGATGTGGGTCTGTATGCAATCTGCAAGTATTTTGTTGAGAATTTTTGCATCTTTGTTTATTAATGAGATGGGTCTATAGTTTTCTTTTTTGGTTGTGTCTTTGCCTGGTTTTGGTATTAGAGTGATGCTGGCTTCATAGAAGGAATTTGGGAGATTTCCCTCTGTCAATTTAAACACAGAAGAAAATAATGAGATGTTTATGGCTTAAATTAAGTGTCCAGGTCCAGATTCAGTCTTATTTCCCACAAAGAGAAACCTGCTGGCTAGAAGGCAAAGAGTGTGGGCCCATATCTTTCATAGATCATTAGCTAAATAAGCCAGAAACTCAACAGAGTGTAACACTTTGTCTCATAAAAAGGGTTGTCATGAATGAGGTTTCTATTCCAGTCTTTTGTATTATTCTGTTTAGTATGTATACTTTTAGAAAGGAAAAATTATTTTTATAGATATCTACTGTATATGTGTATTGCCTCTATAAAAATAGCTATGGCTATTTGTCTTCAGTCATTACAAATATTTTAAATATAATTGTAATCATGATGGGTCTCTACATTAAGAGTGAAATGTAACTTGAAGTGATTCTCTAAAACAATTATCCTTTTGATTTTGTAGTTTGAAAGTGATTTTGTATGGAAATGTAACTGAGAATGACCACATAATAGATTTAATAGTTTCAAAATTATAGCATGTTTACTTGGTAATAATGTTACAATGGATATTCGAGAATACAGCACAATGCTTCCTAATACCAATTATTAAATCATAATTCTGTGAAAGTTGTCTCACTTATTTTCTATAACTATTAAAACTTATTTTTTATTTCATTTAAAAATGTATTAGTAAGTAGGTTCAAGTCATATATTATTCCAATTTTTAAAATATCCTCAGCTGAACCCATTCTTAAGCAAGTGTTGTAAACACCAACCACCACAATCTCATGTATTAAGTCAAGAGCTTCAAGCTATAACTAAGTTGTATCACATAAATCTTCATATTAAAAGCCCTGATTATTAGGAACTTTTCTAACTTTACTGTACCCCAGGATACAGGAGTCAAGCAATATGCTATTTAATCAGTGTGTTACTGATCCTTATGTATTCCAGGCTTGAAAGATAAAGTGATACTTTCAGAATCATGAATTCCCAAACAAAGGGATTTCAGGTATTAGCAGTATTCATGCAGTTCTGAAAATATTCTCAAGGTTTTGTGTTAAAAATAAATTTTACATACATTTTGTTCTTGGTTTCTTATTTTAACAGTATTTTGTTTTATTTTTTGACAGGATTTCTCTACTTTCAGCCTGCCTGGATATCACTATATAGACTAGACTGGATTTGATCTTATAGAGATCTCCATGTCTCTCTCTTCAGAGATCTGGGATTAAAGGTGCATGCCACCACACCCAGCTTATTCTAGCAATTTTAAGTACAGAGGCTTATGAAGATGGATGAAAAGGGTGATGTCTGAAAGCACAGAGAGATTTCTGGGCTCTCTGGCCAATCATTCAAGCAGAATCAGGTAGCTCTAGGTTCAATGAGAAACTCTATACAAAAAAATAATGTGGAGAGTTTAAATGGAAGACACCCAGTGTTGGCCCTGGCTTCTACATGCACATGCACACATATGTGCACACATATGCACATGCAAATAAACATGTAAACACTCATGCACACTAAGCATAGAAGTTAAATAACACATCAACAGCGCATATAACTTTCATGCAAGCCTACAAATTCTGAGAGCTTTTTGCTTTTTATGAGGCAAGGGAATGTACAGATAATGGAGTTTGCACTTCTTGTCCTAATGATATGTCCTTCCCATATGCAGAAGGCCTTTCTCCTACTGAGCCAGATTCAGCCCTCACTGTCAACATTAATTATTTCTGACAGGCTATTCAGAGATGACTCCTTATATTTCTGAGCAAATCTTCCATTCCTGTTTGCATAGTTTAGAGTAATTTTTTATCTGTCTATTCTGCTCTGCCTCCTTTCTAGATCTTCCTTTGTAAATATACATTGACAATAGAGAACTGGTATGTATGCTCCATTTTTTTTATTTGAGTAACTTGAGAACCTTTCAGATGAAGATGAGCCTCTGTTTTGCAAAAAATATGATGCTATACCTTCTCGTGTAACAAGAATAAATAATTCATCTAATTTACAACCACACTGTCTTGCTCATCTATTCTCTCCAGCAATCAAACTACATTGCATAATAAACTTTTCAAGATATTTTTTTTAATTCCCCATCTTCTACTGCATGAAGCCTATACACATTATCACTGTGTGCTGACTTTCTTTAATACTTCATTGGCATTCTCAATTTTGAAGTAATTTATCATATGAAAAACAGTAAAGTGCTGAGCCTAAAGTTATAGGGTGTGTGTGTGTGTGTGTGTGTGTGTGTGTGAGAGAGAGAGAGAGAGAGAGAGAGAGAGGAAGGAGAGAGAGACACACACACAGAGAGTTTGTATTTCTAGCCAATTAAATGGGTTTTCTGCATGTGAGTAAACATGTAAAATATAGATCATTGTCTGGCTTACAGTCTGGCAGTTTGGCTGCAAGATATATATTTTAAACTATGATTTAAAATTCCCAAATGCAGGATGAGTGTGATGGCATAGACTCTTGATCCTAGGACCCAGGAGGCAGAGGTAGAATGATATCTGTGAGAGTGCTCTGCAATAGAGTTGCTCCAGGAAAGCTAGAGCTATGGGAGACCTTCTATCAAACAACAGCAATAGCATCATCATCATCATTATCATCGTCATCATCATCATCATCATCATCATCTAAACAAACAAAACCCTTTCCAAATTTCCTCGATTTTATGCACTGCTTAGAAAAGAAGCAATACAGTTTCACAATTATTTTCAGTGATTATTAACTTTGTGTTCTAGAAGCTCAATTTATCCAAATGTTGAGAAGTTACAGCTGTCCAGTGAAAAAAAGGCAAAGATCAATGTTAACTAATATGGGTACATGAATCAAGTTCAGAAATCCAAGGCAGAAGAAAGCCATTCTGTTTTTACTTCTGGAATTAGTTCTTTCACCTCTTTATTAACACATCTTATACATCATTGTCTTAATCTGTTAAAACTTATTACATAAATGGACTTTTCCTAACTTTAATAACTCATTTTTACTAGACTCTGTTTTATGATCTAAATCTACACAACAAATAGAAGATAATTTCCCATGATCGTGACTCCCAATATCAAATTTTAAGGCCTCTTTATACAAGGTTAGAACACTAAGAAAAATATTTGACCAGCATGAAATTATTCAGTGTTTAGGTTTCTGTAATTTGTATTGTGCATTTCTTTAAATCAAAAAGAAGCACGGATTTGGTTATCCTTTGTACCTAATAATGATGACTGACCAGTGTGGTTTAGCCCAGTCATTTCCATAGTGGACCATGCAGAAAGTGCATGTGAGAAAGCACAACACACAGACAAATGGTAAGGTATAAATTGAAATACAGACTAGCGATTTAGATGCAGTCTGACATCACCTCCCAGGGGCCAATCCCAGACCTTTGAATCACCACATCCCAATTTGTGGGCACAGCCAGAGAGTTTCTATGACTCTCACTTGTGCCTCTTGGGGGGCACTGCCTGGAAATGTTAGCCCATGCATAGCTAAGCTCAAACCACATATGCCTACAGACTAGAATAAAAACTAGATCTATAAATCAAGCTTTCCTTGAAGACATAGATCTTGTTATTGAGACAGTCCATACCTTCAGTAGCTGGAAACTCCCTACATAGGCTGGCCAATGATCCTCAGGAATCCATATGTCCCTGCCTCCCAGCACCAAGATGACAATTGTGCACATTTGCACCCTGCCTGAGCTCAGATGCTTATAACTGAAAGTTAAGCCACTGACTGCCAGCCATTTCCCCAATCCCTTTCATTTCTGCTAAAATTTTATGTGAACCTAAAACTGTTGTAGAAAAAATAAAGTTATTAATAATTACAGTAATAAACTGTGGCCAAGGATCGTAAGAATGGGGAGCTGTTTTCTATATTGAATATATCCATCAACAATTAATATTTTATACTTTAATAACAAAATATTACCTATAAGCAGAGGAATCATGGATCCTGAGATGTACAGGGAAGCATAGGAGGCAGTTCATTTTCATTTACCTAAACTTTCTACAACCCACTTTGCTGAAGATCTGTTTTGACAGAAGTGAAGCAACACTTTGTTCTGCACTGGTGCATGTGTTCTCAGAAGTCTTCCAGTGTGCTGAGCCACTCAAGTACATGGCATATTATTATGGAAGGAAACTTCATGTCCTTGTTTGGATATCCAAATAAATGAAAGCCCTTTCAAATTAGAGTTTATTCAAATTCTTAATTTTGTTTAAGTTTGCAAAACATCAATTTCATTAGACATTTTATGAGTGGATACATTAACAATTTAATTTCTGAACTTGAATTTGATATTTGTTGTTTATTTACTTTCTAAGTTGTTAGAGCTCACTGTTAAAAACAACAACAACAAAACTTTCTTAAGCTAAGGGGTTAGAACAGCATTTGTTATGTGGAGGTAAGAGGATCAAATTTGCAAAATTATTATCTGTTACCGCTATTTTGTGGCTAGCCTGGGCTACAGGAGATTGTCTCCCAAAACTGAAATGCAAACATAACAAAACTATTAAGCAAACAATTAAAACATTTTTAAAGTGAGTAACATGGACCCTAAGCTGAATTATAACAGGCTGTCCAGAAGTTAAAAAAAAAAATAGAAAAAGCAAATCACAATAGCTTAACATGTGACTCATAGCTGGGTGACCTCAGAGCAATTGTTACTTGATCTTGATCCATCTTTATGCACTTGAAAAAATTAAAACATCCTTTACTAATTATTGCTACTACTTCCTGGTAAGTGTTCTTCACAGCAATGCTTATGTTGTCCAGCACAGAAGGACCACCATGTAGGTGTTCTTTACTGCTCATCTCTGCTGTATTTCTGAATCAAGAGATTTCCCTAAGGATATTTTCTCTGCTCCCCAGTGGTCTCTTCTCTCTCACCACAGTCTTTGTTCCCTGGGTTCTTAGTTATCTACACATAGCTTGTAGAGAGCTCCAAAATAGTTTCTGTTTTAATTTTCTGTTTTAGGATATTATGCAAAACCAAATGTCAAGTGATCCAAAGTAAATGACAGTTATCGTTTAAAACAAAGTATGATAGAGAGGAAACAATTCTAAAAAGAAGATTCTTCTTCCAAGATGTCTCACTAGTGGAAATGGCGTGAAGAAGGACAAAAGAATTATTTTAGGTAAGAGAAAGTAACATGAGAAAATTGCCCAGTTTAGCCTTTGTGTGTCCGAACAATGGATCTGACTTGACTACTGCAGGATGTAGAAAATAGGTTTCTGCCGGGCGTGGTGATGCACGCCTTTAATCCTAGCACTTGGGAGGCAGAGGCAGGCGGATCTTTGTGAGTTCAAGGCCAGCGTGGTCTACAGAGTGAGTTCCAAGACAGCTGGGGCTACAGGGAGACCCTGTCTCAAAAAGACAAAAAAAAAATAGGTTTCTGCCCCTCATTGTTACAGAAATGATGCTGGGGAGTTGTAAAAATTGTCTTCAGTATGTGCTCCTTCTCTTCTTGCTGGTAGCAACATTTATAAAATAGCCAGAGAAAACACAGGAAGAGGGCAAAAGCAGTGTTTCCAAAACAATCTGCTGTAGTGAGAAGGAGGTAAAAGAGACCGGAAAAGCAGCAACAAAGACTTTTAGAGATACAATTTCATAAAAGTCAAACTCAAATATGAAAATAGCTTATTATACATTTTGTACATAAACTATCAGTGTGTGAAAGTGATTGTGATTCCAATTAGTGGTATTAAAACTTCAGGCACAAAATTTTGAATAAACTTGATCATTTTATTTTTAGTATGATTCTGTAGCCCTGCATCATATGTATAGTCAAAATGATTTTTTTTTAGTTTTGATTATATAATAGTAAATTTATTTAAACTATACTGTGTTCATGAATGAGAACTGTTCTAGTTTGTGCTCAATTGCTGTGACAAAACACTCTGACCAATTACAACTTTGAGAGGAAAGGGTTTATTTGGCTCACAACTTCTGGGTTCATCACTCAGGGAGCCCAAGGTAGGAACTCAGGGCAGGAACATAGAGGCAGAAGGTGAAGCACAGGCCATGGAGGAATGCTGCTTACTGGGTTGCTCCTCTGGCCCATGCCCAGCCTGCTTTCTTTTTTTTTAATTTTTTATTAAATTTATTTTTGTATGTGTATGAATGAACTGTCAGCATGTAGGTTTGTGCACCCGTGTCGTGGAGTTCAGAAGAGGGTATTAAATTCCCCTGGAACTGGAGTCAAAGATGGTTCTCAGCAGCCATGTGGGTGCTGGGGATAGAACCTGGGTCCTCTGAAAGAGCAGTCGGTGATCGTAACCACTAGGCCATCTCTCCAGTTCCTGCTTTCTTATACTGTACATAATAACCTGCCTGGGGTGGCACCATCCACAGTGGGCTGGACCCTCCCACATAACTGAACAATCAAGACAATACTCCACAGACATGGCCACAGGCCAGCCCAATGGAACCAATTCCCCAATTGAGGCTCCCTTGACCCAGGTATGTCAAGTTGACATCAAAGCTATCCAGCACAAGAACTAAAAGAATCAAAATGGATAAAATTTCCACACTACTGAAGATCATCTGGATTTAGGACAATCATAACCAGTAAATTAATCCAAGCACTTTTAGCTACCTGATTGTTGAGTACTGAAAGAAATGCTGAGACCACATGTACTGGAGAAACACTAGCTCTTTTACATCACAACAGTTGTAGAAAACAATGAAAATGTAACAGCATACTTAAATGAAAGGCTAGATTATGAACCCAGTAGAAGAAAACAGAAAAGTCTTTAGGATGTAGGGAAAGGGGAAGTTTGCAAACACAGAAAACAAAAAGAACAAAGACAAACAGAATAACATACATCTGTGCAGCTGATTAATGACTAAAAATGATTAAACAAGACAGAATACAGGATTCCCAAACTATTCAGTATCAAAAGTTTAAAATCCACCATATATAAGAAATCATAACTCAGTATCCAAAAAATGTTCAAGGTTGACATCTGACATATACATAAGTCAAGATACACAAATGGTTAACAAGAAAAGGAAAGAAAATGTTGAATATCACTACGAATCAACAAAATGGAAATCAAAACCACAATCTGCCACAATTCTCCCCATTACAATATGGCTCTAGTGAAAAGGAAAATTGATCTAGTGGTGGACAGGAAGTGAAGTGATGAGAGGGTCACTTGAGTAATGCTAGGAAGAATATAATTTTTACCATGATGGAAGACAGTTGGCAGTTCCCTCAAAAGTTTAATAATGCAACTAACATGCAATACAAAAGTGTGCTACTTAGTATTATCCAAAGAAAACGAAGACCTAGCCAAGAATAGAAATATCATAAGCTTCTGACAACTAAGGAACAAATAGAGAATGTGTTCTTATTTAGTGTCGAAGGAAGGCAGAATCTGTATTTTCTTTTTTTTTTATTTAATTTTTATTGATGCTTTGTGCATTTCGTACATCATTTTCCAATTCAGATCAGGCATATTTCCCTTTCCTTTTCCCCCCACCCCCACCACATCCCAGATCATGTATTCTGCCATAACTGTCCTGTATCTTTCAGGGATTTTTTTTTCCATTTTTTAGCTATAAGTGATAATCCATGAGTACAAGCATCCTTCATGCAAAACCAATCTGCAGACTGTTGTGCCCAAATCCCCACAGTCCCACCATCCAGTGGGGGGTGACAGGTTGTTTGTTCAATCAAGTTGATCAAATGAGTGTCCAGACTACATCGCTGTAGTTTCACCATTCACCCCAATCGCAGCCTTTACATTCTACCACGCCCCCTCTTCCGCAGATTGTTCCCTAGGCTTAGAAAAGGGGCACAGGTGGATGAGAAGTAAAACTGTCCTCTCTCTCTGGAGCTGTTGACTTGGATTCTGGTCAATTCTGGCTGTTTCCTTTCATGGGCTGACAGTTTGTTCAGGAGTAACCTTTCGATCCTACTAATGAAGCACAAGCAATTAGATATATAGGTATTTAAGCAGCACTAATAGTTATGGTAGGTTACTTTGGCATAGACACATATGTTTGGATGATATGTTAATTCATGAATTATATTTTTACCCCCTGATAAATATAACAGGGTCTTACTGTGGCTTATGACATCTCCTAACCTGTAGAGGATGTAGGCTTGTGGCATCAGCCATGGGTTATTCCTCCAAGGAGAGAGCCAACAGCCAATTAGATTTGGGATATACAGGCACATGGCTGCCTCTGCTGCACAGTATTTCCAGGCAGGTGAAGTGTAGCTGGTGCTGATGGTGGAGTCTTGCTTGACTCAGGGAGACCCGTATTTGCTTTATTGGTTTAGTGGCCTTTGGGAACACTCTCTGGCATTCCAGAGGCCATCTGTACCCTTGCATGTGCGGTCTCAATACATCCCTCCCATGTTAACGTCAGGTCTTCGGCAGCAGGGTCTTATCGCCTCTCCTCCTGCAGGTATCCCAACTTAGGGGCAAGGAGCCCTTACCTTTTGTGGGGCCTTGGATCCCCTGGCCAACATCCCCCTGGTAGAACAATCCATTGCTGATGTCAGAGCTCCTGCATTAATATACTTTGCCTAAGTGCATAGCCCAAGGACTTTAGTATTATATTTGGTTCTGAACAGAGTATAATCCTTTTCACAGTTCTTATGTCTATTAGTCAATTAAAGAAGGCATTTTTACCGGTTTTATAAGAGATTACCTCTATAATAGTTGTCTCCAATTTACAGTTGGAAAATGACATCATCATCGTCATATTTCTCCTTGTTCTATGGGGGGGGAGGCAAGAAAGTCATATCAAAACCTTTGTTGCACCTAGAAGGTATAAGTTTCATTAGGACTCATTATAGATAGTTGTTACATGTAGGATCCACAGAAGGGTTCGATGTTTATGGCAATCTGAGGCTTTTCTTCCTTTCAGTGTTCAGACGGGTCAACCTTTCAGTTGCCACTTTTTGGTACATCCTACTCAATGCAAAGCTGTATCTTTTCTTTCTCAGCCGTTAAGTTGGTGACATTTTGTCCTGTTGGAACAAACAAATCTCTTCCCATAGTTAGTTTTAAGATTTGAATTGCAAGGTTCTTGACTAGAAGGTTTCATGTCTGTCTGTACCCCCCCCCCCCTTTTTTTTTAACCCATGAGTCTCCAGAAGACAGTTGTATTATACATAACTATAGGGTGGAATCAAGGCACAGATTTCATCAAATTCACCCATGTTGTTTTGGGTGACTATATATGATTAACTTGGGAAGCAAACTTAATTTTTGCTTTAAATCATCTTAAAGAGAATGCTACAAGGTGATACTGTACAACAGAGAAATTATAGAGAACATTTGTATGTGCCAATCCCAAAGTTATTGCTCTAGAGATTTTGTGTAAAACAAATGTGGACAACAGCAAATTATATCTACATTTAACTCAGATGCATTACCGTTTTTATCAGAGTCTGTAAACCAATGTTGTTTAATATACACATATTTACTTTTACTAAGTCCTAAAACACCATGTATCCTGTAGACAGTGTCTAGGTGAAACTGAGTACTTGCTGAACTCACATCAATTAAATATGCCTTGATTGAATATACATCCGTGTCCCTCTCCCACCCATCCCCCCTTCCCAATTCACCATTTCAGTCCATTTTCTGATGCAGTCTTTCTGTTGTTGTTCTTTTACTATGCATCCCTCTCCATGAGAAATATTTATATCTGGGTTGTTGGTACTAGCATCCACATATGAGGGACACCATTTGTCGTTTGTTTTTCTGGGACTGTGTTACTTCACTTAACATAATGTCTTCCAGCTCCATCCATTTACCTGCAAAGTTCATGATGTTGTCCCTCTTTACTGCTGCATAGAACTCCATTGTATACATGTACCACATTTTCTCTATCCACTCGTCAGTTGAGGGGCACCTGGGCTGGTTCCAGCTTTTTGCTATTGTGAACAGAGCTGCAATAAACATAGCTGTGCATGTATCTTTGCAGTAAGTTGTGTCTTGTGGGTATATACCCAGGAGTGGTATGACTGGGTCAAATGGAAGGCTCATTTTGAGTCTTTTAAGGGTTCTCCACACTGTTTTCCATAGTGGCTGTACTAGTTTACATTCCCACCAGCAATGGATGAGTGTTCCCCTTTCCCCGCAACCTCTCCAGCATTTGGTAACATTCGTGTTCCTGATCCTAGCCAGTCTTATTGGAGTAAGGTGATATCTCAAAGTGGTTTTAATTTGCATTTCCTTAATTATCAGAGATGTTGAACAGTTCTTAAGATGTTTCTCAGCCATCTCTAATTCCTCCTCTGTGAAGTCTCTATTCAGATCTTTGCTCCATCTTTTGAGTGATTCATTTGTTTTCTTTCTTCTTTGTTTTTTGAGTAGCTTGTATACTCTGGAAATTAATGCTTTGTCAGATGTATCTGCTGTGAAGGTTTCCTCCCACTCTGTGGGTCTTCTCCTCACTTCCTTTATTGCTTCCTTTGATGTACAGAAGCTTTTGAGTTTAATGAGGTCCCATTTGTCAATTGTCGATCTTATTTCTTGTGCAGCTGCTGTCTGATTTAGGAAGTCTTTTCCTACACCTATGTCTTGTAGTCTGCTGCCAAGCTTCTCTTCTATCACCTCCAGAGTTTGGGGTTTCACATTGAGGTCTTTGGTCCATCTGGAGTTGACCTTTGTACAAGGTGAGAGGTAGGGGTTTAATTTCATTCTTCTACAAGTGGTGATCCAGTTTTGCCAACACCACTTGCTGAAGATGCTGTCTTTCCTCCATTGTGTATTCTTGGCCCCCTTGTCAAATATGAGGTGGCTGAAATTGTATGAGCTCAGGTTTGGATCTTCAGTTTTATTCCATTGGTCAACTGGTCTGTTTTTGTGCCAGTACCAAGCTGTTTTTATGACTATAGCCCTGTAGTATAGTTTGATGTCTGGTATAGCGATCCCCCCTGTATTGCTCTTTTCACTCAGGATTGCTTTGGCTATTCGGGGTCTTTTGTTTTTCCAAATGAAATTGAGGATTTTTTTTTCCAAGCCTGTGAAGAAACTCTTGGGGATTTTGATTGGGATTGCATTAAATCTGTACACTAGTTTGGGTAGGATGGACATTTTTACTATATTTATTTTCCCAATCCATGAGCATGGGAGGTTTGTCCATCTTCTGATGTCTTCCTCAATTTCCTTTTTCAGGGGTTTAAAATTTTTGTTGTAGAGATCCTTGGTGTCTTTGGTTAGGTTTGTTCCTAGGTATTTTATTGTTTTTGAGGCTATTGTGAGTGGGAAGGTCTCCTTGTAGTCCTTCTTCAGTTGCTTGTTGTTGGTGTAAAGAAAGGCTACTGATTTTTCTAGATTTATTTTGTATCCTGCCACTTTACCAAAGCTCTTAATCATTTCTAGGAGTTTTCTGGTGGAGTTCTTAGCATCCCTTAGGTAGACAATCATATCATCAGCAAAAAGGGATAGCTTGATTTCCTCTTTTCCAATTAGAACTCCTTTAATTTCCTTTTCTTGCCTTATTGCCCTTGCAAGGGTTTCCAGCACTATATTGAAGAGGAGTGGTGACAGGGGGCAGCCTTGCCGAGTTCCTACCTTCAAGGGGAATGCTTCTGTCATTTCCCCATTTAGGATGATATTGGCTGTGGGTTTCCTGTATATGGCTTTGATTACATTGAGGAATGATCCCTCTAGGCCAATTCCCTCCAGGACTTTAAACATGAAAGGATGCTGGATTTTGTCAAAGGCTTTCTCCGCATCAATTGAAATGATGGTGTGGTTTTTGTCCTTCAGTCCATTGATATGTTTGATGATGTTTATTGATTTTCGTATGTTGAACCATCCCTGCATCTCTGGTATGAATCCAACTTGGTCATGGTGGATGATTTTCTTGATGTGAGTCTGTATGCGATTTGCCAGAATCCTGTTTAGAATTTTGGCATCTGTGTTCATTAGGGAGATGGGTCTATAGTTCTCCTTTTTGGTTGTATCTTTCCCTGGTTTTGGTAGTAGCGTAATGCTGGCCTCATAGAAGGATTCTGGGAGAAGTCCCTCCGTTTGTATCCTTCTAAACAATTTAAGTAGTAATGGTTGTATGTCTTTTCGAAATATTTTATAAAATTCTGCCGTGAAACCATCCGGGCCTGGGCATTTTTTGGTTGGGAGGCTACTTATTACATCTTCGATTTCTTCCTGTACTATTGGTCTGTTTAGGCTGTCAATCTCTTCTTGGTTGAGCTTTGGTGATTCCCAGGATTTCAGATATTCATCCATTTCTTCTAGGTTTTCAAACTTAGTAGAGTATAAGTTTTTGAAGTAGTCCCGTATGATTGTCTGGATTTTTTCATTGTCTGTTGTGATGTTTCCCCTTTCATCACTGATTCTGTTGATTTGGAGTTGTTCCCTCTTTCTTTTGGTTAACTGGGCTAGAGGTCTGTCTATCTTGTTTATTCTCTCAAAGAACCAGCTTTTGGATTCATTGATTTTTTGTATGGTTTTCTTTGTTTCTATTTCATTGATCTCTGCTCTGATTTTTGTTATTTCTTCTTGTCTGCTCCGTTTAGGGTTCATTTGTTGTTGTTTCTCAAGTATTTTTAGCTGCAGTGTTAGGTCATTCACTTGTGTTCTTTCTGTTTTTTTAATGTAGGCACTTAGAGCTATAAACTTCCCTCTTAGGACTGCTTTTAAAGTGTCCCATAGATTTTGCTGTGTTGTTTTATCATTGTCATTCAGTTCCAGGAATGTTTTTATTTCTTTCTTTATTTCTTCCTTGACCCACTCATTATTCAGGAGAGTGTTGTTTAGTCTCCATGTGTTCCTGTAGGATGTAGGGTTTATTCTGGTGTTGATATTGAGTTTTATTGCACTGTGGTCTGATAGAATGCATGAGATTATTTCAATCTTTTTATATTTGTTGAGTTTTTCCCTGTGTCCCAGTATATGGTCTATTTTGGAGAATGTTCCATGAGGTGCTGAGTAGAAAGTGTATTCTCTGGTGTTTGGGTGAAATATTCGATAGATGTCTGTGAGGTCCATTTGGTGTATTGTGTCATTTAGTTCGGATGTCTCTCTGTTTATCCTTTGTCCTGTTGACCTGTCTAGGGGACTTAATGGGGTATTGAAGTCCCCTAGTATTAGTGTGCTGGGGTTAATCTGTGCCTTGAGATCCTGAAGAATTGTCTTTATAAAGTTTGGTGCACCGGTGTTTGGTGCATATATATTTATAATTGTGAAATCTTCATCGTCAATTGTTCCTTTAATAAAGATGTAGTGGCCCTCTTTGTCTCTTTTGATTTCTTTTGCTTTGAAGTCTATTTTGTCTGATATTAGAATAGCCACACCTGCTTTCTTTTTGGTACCATTTGCTTGGAATACTTTCTTCCATCCCTTCACCTTAAGTTGGTGCCTATCATTGAAATTGAGATGGGTTTCTTGTAGACAGCATATAGATGGGTTTTGTTTCCTAATCCATTCTCCCAGTCTATGCCTTTTGATTGGGGAGTTTAGCCCATTAATATTTAAGGTTATAATTGAAAGATGGATGTTGCTTCCTTTCATTTTATTATCCATTTGGGCTTCTAGCCTCTGATTTTGCTCCTATGGTTATTTTTTATTAGTTTCTTTTCCTAGGTGTTTGAGGATTGTTGCTCCTCTCTTCTGCCCTTTGAATTGCTTCAAGTATTTTATGAAGAGTTGGTTTTCCAGACATGTATTCCATCATCTTGTTTATGTCATGGAAGATTTTTCTCTCTCCTTCAAGTATAGTCGACATTTTTGCTGGGTAAAGTATTCTGGGTTGGCATCCGTAGTCCCTTAACACTGGGAATGCTTTGCTCCATGTTCTTCTTGCTTTCATGGTTTGAGGCGAGAAGTCAGTTGTAATTCTGATGGGTTTCCCTTTGTATGTGACTTGTTTTTCTTTTGTAGCCCTCAGAATTTTGTCTTTATTTTGGGCATCTAGCATTTTAACTATAATATGGCGTGGGGTGTTTCTTTTCTGATCTTGTCTGTTTGGGGTCCTATGTGCTTCTTGTATTTGTATGGGTTTGTCTATTTTTAGTTTGGGGAAGTTTTCATCTATTATTCTGTTGAAGATCTGATCAATACTATTCTCTTGAGATTCTTCTCCTTCCTCTATTCCTATGATACGGACGTTTGACCTTTTCATAGTGTCCCATATTTCCTGGTTGTTCCACGTTTGTGTATTTTTAAATTTTTCATAGTCTTTATTTGAGCTTTTTAATTGCTCTGTGTTATCTTCCAGATCTGATATTCTTTGTTCTGCTTCCTCCATTCTACTTCTGAGGCTTTTTCCTTTCCTTTCTTCTTGATTGAATGTGTGTTCTAATTCCTTTTTCATTTCATCCTGTGTTTTTTTTAGTACTTCCATTTCCTTTTTGAGCTCCTCAATCTCTTCTTGGTGCTTCTCAATCTCTTCTTGGTGCTCCTTACTTCGTTGGTTGGCTTCCTTTTTCAGTGTTTCTACTTCCTTTCGGAGTTTGTTTTTTTCTCCCTCTAGTTCTTTCTGGAGTTTGTTGGTCTGTTCCTTTAGTTCTTTCTGAAGTTTGTCATTGTATCCCTCTAGGTCCTTTTTGAGTTTTTCATTCTCTCTCTTTAGTTCTCTATATTCTTTATTTTTTTCTCCCTCTAGTTCTTTCCGGAGTTTGTCAATCTGTTCCTTTAGTTCTTTCTGATGTTTGTCATTGTATCCCTCTAGGTCCTTTTTGAGTTTTTCATTCTCTCTCTTTAGTTCTCTATATTCTTTATTTTTTTCTCCCTCTAGTTCTTTCCGGAGTTTGTCAATCTGTTCCTTTAGTTCTTTCTGATGTTTGTCATTGTATCCCTCTAGGTCCTTTTTGAGTTTTTCATTCTCTTTAGTTCTCTGAATTCCTCTTTATGTTCTTTAATTTCTCTGCATAGGTCTGCAATTATTCCTCTAAGATCTGTTCCTTGGTTCTCCTCCAATGGGTTCCCATTGTAGCTGTCTCCTACAGGTTTGGTAGAGCTTGGTGCAGGATTATCCTGTGCCTTTCCCATGCTGTCCCTTCGTCGTGTCCCTGGCATGTGGGCTTCCCTTTTGTGGTTTAGATCACAAATAGCGGACAGTTTTGCTTTCCTCCTTCAGATGCTTTTGTTGTTGTTGTTGTTGTTCCCTTTCCTCCTCCTTGTTTATGGAGTATGGACTTGTCTGCTTTTCAATTTTGTTGCTATATTGGATATTGGATGCCAAAGCACTCTTCTCTTCTTGTTCTGAAGGTTCTCCAAAAAAAGGAGTCTACTTGGATTCTCACCGATGGTGGGTGCGTTATGCCTGATCTAGCCCATGCCCTGGCAGCCTGTCCAAAGGCGCAGCCGCACTGGCCGCCGGACTCTCCGGACCCTCTGGCGCAGTGCCCGGGTCCCGCCCTCAAGGCCCCAGCTCCCAAGCTACTTGCCCCAGAATCTGTATTTTCTAAATGTGATTCCAATAGCAAATGAAAATTTCCCAATAACTGTAAAATGGTATTAAGGGGCAGAGAGACAGCACAGAGTTTAAGAGCACAGTCTCCACTGGTACAGGACACAGGTTCAGTTACCAGAACCCACATGAATATTAATAACTGTCCATAGCTCCAGTTCCAGGAAATCTGGTGCCTTCTGCTGGCTTTTTCAGGTGAGGCATGCATGGGTGTATTTACATTAATACAGGCAAAATACTCTTACAAAAATTTGTAAATAAAAACTATAAATTATTTTAGCTGAAATTATTAAAAGGATTATACACAGCAAAAAGAACAATCACCGGAATGAAGAGTAAACCTATAGAAGAAGAAAAGTATTTTCCAATTACGTGACAGATAGGGTTTTAATTCCCATAATTTAAAAATAATTGCACCAAATTCATATAATCAATGTGTGGTGGATGAACGAATAGACAGTTTTCAAAAGAAGAAACACTGGTAGTGAATACTTGAAAAAGCTTTTAATATTCTTATTCATCAATTAAACCTAAATTAAGCAACTGTGGTCTTACATTCTTCACTAGTCACAATGGCTATCATTAAGTAATCAAATGGATGCTCTGTAACAGGGGACAATGCCACTACCAGTTACCACAGTATATCAATAAGAAGCCCAATGACAGGAATGAAATCTTTAATTGGGAGCTGTTGACTAGTATGTTTCCTATAGTCACTAAAACATTACTGGAAATTACCCCTGTTCTTGCTTAGCTGTCAGAATTTGACAATAAGACTCTGTTGCTAAAGATATTACATACATGGCCAGCCTGGTCTACAGAGTGAGTTCCAGGACAGCTGGGGCTACAGGGAGACCCTGTCTCGAAAAGACAAAAAAAAAAGATATTACATACATGAGTCATAGAACAAACCAGGGTGAATCAAACTGGTACTGACACAAACCTCATCTCTATTAGCTAGATGTATAATGTTGGAAGGTGCTGTTCATGCTACAGGGGTAGAAAAGTAACCACCTATCTTTCCTAGTTATGAATTCTGTAAAATACAATGACAGTGCTTGTAGGAAAGCCCACTAATGAAATAGTAGCACAAATGCTGTGGGAGTAAATAAGTTATGGGTGTAAGTAGCCACTTTCTTATTGGGTTTGAGGCCCACATTATAAGATGAATCTTGCAACCTGTACTGTTGGCACAAACACATGGAACCATGCACATGGTACTCATTTCACAGGCCTATAAAAAGCAAGATTTATAAGGTGACAGGGACTTCCCCCAGGCCTAAAGTCCCGTGTCTCAAGGTGAATTATAGCATGTTCTACAAGGTATGCCTATACTTACTATGTACGAATCTGTGAGGTGAGAACTTAGGTTTCAATGGCAAATATAGAAATGTTGGGGACTTCTGGAACATAGAACACTGCTAGAGAAATCTGAAAGCATTGTGTGAAACTAAGCAAAGACAAATGCCAGTGGTGGTTTATATGAATATTGATGTCTGGTTAAATACAATTGCTAGAACTCACATAATGCCATCTTTCGTCCCCAATCATTGGCATGGATCTACAGGAATTCAGAACTGTTCTGTTTAGTTTTGGTGTTTTGGGCCCAATTTTCCTTATTGCCTCCCTGCTTCTCTCTTCTGTAATAGAAGTGTTTAGGTGATGCTATTGTTTATTGGAAATATGCAACTTAGAATTTTGTGTTGATAGCAATTTGCAACTCAGAAAAGACTGCAGACTTTTTGAACTGCAGTGAGTCTGTTAAATTGATATTGTATATCACCAGAAGACCAAGTACTTTTGGGGATAGAGACAATGGAATGGTATGAATTGAAGTATATACATAGGTTCATGTCTTGAACCTATGGTTCTGAGTTTTGATGCTATTTTGAAGGCTATGCAGGCTTTATAAAATAAATATATCACCTATCTTTTTATCTTTAATATTTATTAGGATAAATAAAAGCAACTTCTAGGAAATAAATTACTGCAAAAAACATAATTATATTCTTTTATAATTCTTTTCTTTGGAGGGGGATTTTTGCGACAGGTTCTCCCTTTAGTCCCAGCTGGCCTGGAGCTCGCTCCGTAGACCAGACTGGCCTTGAACTCACAGAGATCCGCCTGCCTCTGCCTCCCAAGTGCTGGGATTAAAGGCGTGTGCCACCAGGCCCGGCTCTTATATAATTCTTATACCATGTATAAAATAATGCTTCATTAAATTTATTATAGTTAGTGATTGCCACCACGCCCAGCTCTTATATAATTCTTATACCATGCATAAACTAATGATTCATTAAATTTATTATAGTTAGTGATTGTGTCAATGGCAGAACCAAAATTGTGCAATGAAGTATTGTGTGATTGCACAAGTGAAGAAACAGAAATTTGTTTCACATGTCTAGTACCTGACAAAAGAAAACTTTCTATTTTCTTAGGTATGAGGTGGGAGCTGGCCTGCCTCTTTTCTTTGGGGGCTTCCCAAATAGATGATGTGAAATAGATATCCTTTAATTTGATTTTACCATAAAATCCTTAAAGCCAGTGGATGAACTCACATGGAGAAAAATCTGCTTATGAAAACTTGAGCCTTCATAGGCCTGAATACATATAACAAAAATTCATGAAATCCAGTGAGTGGGCTATGGGTGTAGAGATGGGGGAGGTGTATAAACCTGATTAATATGTACTGTATAGAATGTACAAATATATAATAAAATATATACATTGGTAAAAGGATAAACAAAAACGTCTTAAATTACAAAATAATTGATAGCAAATTCTGTTGGTAATATTATGTACCTTAGCTGTTTGCAAGGGTATACTGCTTTGTTATAGAGCTGTTTTTGTGTTCTTGGTCTCTGAGGCAGGGAACGGCCTATATAATGAGCATTCTGAAGCCATTTTGAGTAAACAAGATTCAGTCTCAAGTGTGAGGGCCAAATCCCATCTCCAGAGCCAGCTTCTCCAATGATTTCAAAAACCACATGACAAGTTAGTAACATTTAAAAAGAGGTCTGATTTTTCTAAAGTTGAATCCACTAGGCTAGGCATTGCATTAGGAACATGAAGTGACAAAAGTAAGACTCCTTGTTTTTTTTTTTTTTTTTTTTTTTTTTTTTTTTT
>VZQC01013948.1:196846-267323 GCA_009823505.1 Rhizomys pruinosus | reverse complement strand
AAGGCTACTGATTTTTCTAGATTTATTTTGTTATCCTGCCACTTTACCAAAGCTCTTAATCATTTCTAGGGGGTTTTCTGGTGGAGTTCTTAGATCCCTTAGGTAGACAACTCATATCCTCAGCAAAAAGGGATAGCTTGATTTCCTCTTTTCCAATTAGAACTCCTTTAATTTCCTTTTCTTGCCTTATTGCCCTTGCACGGGTTTCCAGCACTATATTGAAGAGAGTGGTGACAGGGGGCAGCCTTTGGAGTTCCTACCTTCAAGTGGAATGTTCTTCATTTCCCCATTTAGGATGATATTGGCTTGTGGGTTTTCCTGTTATATGGCTTTGATTACATTGAGGAATGATCCCTCTAGGGCCAATTCCCTCCATGACTTTTAACATGAAAGGGAATGCTGGATTTGTCAAAGGCTTTCTCTGCATCAATTGAGATGATGGTGTGGTTTTTGTCTTTCAGCTTGTTATGTTTGATGATGTTTATTGATTTTCGTATGTTGAACCATCCCTGCATCTCTGGTATGAATCCAACTTGGTCATGGTGGCTGATTTCTTGATGTGAGTCTGTATGCGATTTTCCCAGAATCTCTGTTAGAATTTTGGGCATCTGTGTTCATTAGGGAGATGGGTCTATAGTTCTCCTTTTGGTTATTTTCCTGGTTTGTGTAGTATGGTCTTAATGCTGGCCTCATAGAAGGATTCTGGGGAGAAGTCCCTCCGTTTGTATCCTTCTAAACAATTAAGTAAGTAATGGTTGTATGTCTTTTCGAAATATTTTATTAAATTCTGCTGTGAAACATCTGGGCCCGGGCATTTTTGGTTGGGAGACTCTTATTACATCTTCATTTCTTCTGTATATTGGTTGTTTAGGCTGTCAATCTCTTCTTGGTGAGCTTTGGTGATTCCCGGATTTCAGATTTCATCCATTTCTTCTAGATTTTCAAACTTAGAGAGTCAAAGTTTTTGAAGTATTCCCCGTATGTTTGTCTGGATTTTTTCATTGTCTGTTGTGATGTTTCTTTCATCATGATTCTGTGATTTGGAGTTGTTCCCTCTTTCTTTTGGTAAACGGCTAGAGGTCTGTCTATTTTTATTCTTTCTAAAGAACCAGCTTTTGGATTCATTGATTTTTGTATGGTTTTCTTGTTTCTATTTATTGATCTATGCTCTGATTTTTGTTATTTCTTATTGTTTGCTGCGTTTAGGGTTTCATTTGTTGTTGTTTCTCAAGTATTTTTAGCTGCAGTGTTAGGTCATTCACCTTGTTTTCTTTCTTTTTTAATGTAGGCACTTAGAGCTATAAACTTCCCTCCTAGGACTGCTTTTAAAGGTCCCATAGATTTTGTCTGTG
This sequence comes from Rhizomys pruinosus, assembly GCA_009823505.1. Taxonomy (NCBI): domain Eukaryota; kingdom Metazoa; phylum Chordata; class Mammalia; order Rodentia; family Spalacidae; genus Rhizomys; species Rhizomys pruinosus. The sequence continues at coordinate 265,971 of VZQC01013948.1, read as the reverse complement.
TTGTTATCTTGTTTGTTCATGGAATGTTTTTTTTCTTCTTTATTTCTCTTGACCCACTCCTTATTCAGGAGAGTGTTGTTTAGTTCCCTGGTTCCTGTGGATGTAGGGTTTATTCTGGTGTTGATAGTTGAGTTTTATTTGCATTGTGGTCTGATAGAATGCATGAAATATTTCAATCTTTTATATTTGTTGAGTTTTCCTTGTGTCCCAGTATATGGTCTATTTGGAGAAGTTCATGAGGTGCTGAGTAGAAAGTGTATTCTCTGTTGTTTGTGTGAGTGAAATATTCGGATAGATGTCTGTGAGGTCCTATTTGTGTATTGTGTCATTTAGTTCGGATGTCTCTCTCTTTTATCCTTTGTCCCTGTTTGACCTGTCTAGGGGACTTAGTGGGGTAATGAAGTTCCCCTAGTATTAGTGTGCTGGTGGTAGATTTGTGACTTGAGTTTGAGAAGAATTTGTCTTTATAAAGTTTGGTGTGCCCCGGTGTTTGGTGCATATATATTTATAATTGTGAAAATCTCATCTTCAATTGTTCCTTTAATAAAGATGTGTGGACCCTCTTTGTCTCTTTTGATTTCTTTTGCTTTGAAGTCTATTTTGTCTGATATTAGAATAGCCACACCTGCTTTCTTTTCGGTACCATTTGCTTGGAATATTTCTTCCACTCCTTTCACCTTAAGTTGGTGCCTATCATTGAAATTGAGATGGTTTCTGTAGACAGCATATAGATGGGTTTTGTTTCCTAATCCATTCTCCCAGGTCTATGCCTTTTGATTGGGAGGTTAGCCCATTATTTTAAGGTTATCATTGAAAGATGGATGGATGTTGTTCCTTCATTTTATTTCCATTTTGGGCTTCTAGCCTCTGATTTTGCTCCTATGGTTATGTTTTATTAGTTTCTTTTCCTATGTGTTTTGAGGATTGTTGCTCCTCTCTTCTACCCTTGAATTGCTTCAAGTATTTTAGAGAGTTGTTTTTCAGGACATGTTTCCAGTCATCTTGTTTATGTCATGGAAGATTTTTCTCTCTCCTTCACAGTATAGGTCGACATTTTTGCTGGTAAAGTTATTCTGGGTTGGCATCCGTAGTCCCTAACACTGGGAATGCTTTTCTCATTGTCTTCTTGCTTTCATGGTTTGAGGCCGAGAAGTCAGTTGTATTCTGATGGGGTTTCCCTTTGTATGTGACTTTTTTTTCTTTTGTAGCCCTCAGAATTTTGTCTTTATTTTGGGCATCTAGCATTTTAACTATAATATGGCGTGGGGTGTGTTTCTTTTCTGATATTGTCTTTGTTTGGGGTTCCATGTGCTTCTTGTATTTGTATGGGTTTGTCTATTTTTAGTTTGGGAAGTTTTCATCTATTATTCGTTGAAGCTGATCAATACTATTCTCTTGAGATTCTCTCCTTCCTCTATTCCTTTATCGGACGTTTTTGACCTTTTCTAGTGTCCCATTTTCCTGGTTGTTCCACGTTTGTGTATTTTTAAATTTTTCATTAGTCTTTATTTGAGCTTTTTAATGCTCTGTTGTTATCTTCAGATCTGGTATTCTTTGTTCTGTTCCTCCATTCTACTTCTGAGGCTTTTCCTTTCCTTTCTTCTGATTGAATGTGTGTTCTATTCCTTTTCATTTCATTCCTGTGTTTTTTTAGTACTTCCATTTCCTTTTTGAGCTTCTCAATCTCTTCTTGGTGCTTCTCAATCTCTTCTTGGTGCTCCTTACTTCGTTGGTTGGCTTCCTTTTTCAGTTGTTTCTACTTCCTTTGGAGTTTGTTTTTTTCTCCCTCTAGTTCTTTCTGGGAGTTTGTTGGTCTGTTCCTTTAGTTTCTTCTGAAGTTTGTCATTGTATCCCTCTAGGTCCTTTTTGTGTTTTTCATTTCTCTCTTTAGTTCTCTATATTCTTTATTTTTTCTCCTCTAGTTCTTTTCCGGAGTTTTCAATCTGTTCCTTTAGTTCTTTCTGATGTTTGTCATTGTATCCCTCTAGGTCCTTTTGAGTTTTTCATTCTCTCTCTTTAGTTCTCTGAATTCCTCTTTATGTTCTTTAATTTCTCTGCATAGGTCTGCAATTATTCCTCTAAGATTGTTACTTGGGTTCCTTCCAAGGGGTTCCCATTGTAGCTGTCTCCTACAGGTTTGGTAGAGCTTGGTGCAGGATTATCCTCTGTCTTTCCCTGTTGTCCCTTCGTGTGTCCCTGCGATATGGGTTTCCCTTTTGTGGTTAGATCAAAATAGCACGAGGATGGTTTTGCTTTCCTCCTTCAGATAACTTTTTTGTTGTTGTTGTTGTTCCCCTTCCTCCTCCTTGTTTATGGATTATGGTGTCTGCTTTTCAATTTTGTTGCTATATTAGGTATTGGAAGCCAAAGCACTCTTCTCTTTTGTTTTGAAGGTTCTCCAACGGGGGGGGTGGGGGGGGGGGGTGTGGTTATGCCTGATATAGCCCGCGCCCGCAGCCCTGCTCAAAGGCCGCGCGCCCTGGCCCGCCCTCCCGGACTCTCCGGACCTCTGGCCCAGCGCCTGGTCCCGCCTCTCAAGGCCCCATACTCCCAAGCTACTCGCCCAGGTGCGGCTTCTGGGTATCTGCCCGAAGGCGCAGCCGACCTGGCCCCCGGACTCTCCGGACCCTCTGGCCAGCGCCCGGATCCCGCCTCAAGGCCCCAGCTCCCAGCTACTCGCCCAGGTGGCTTCTGGGTATCCTGCTCAAAGGCGCAGCGCCCTGGCCGCTGGACTCTCCGGACCTCTGGCCCGCGCCCGGTCCCGCCCTCAAGGCCCCAACTCCCAAGCTACTCGCCCAGGTGGCTTCTGGGTATCCTGCCCAAAGGCGCAGCCGCCCTGGCCGCCGGACTCTCCGGACCTCTGGCCCAGCGCCGGGTCCCCGCCCTCAAGGCCCCCACTCCCAAGCTACTCGCCCAGGTGGCTTCTGGGTATCCTGCCCAAAGGCGCACCGCCCTAGCCGCCGGGACTTCTCTCCGACCCTCTGGCCCAGCGCCCGGATCCCGCCAACAAGGCCCCACTCCCACGCTCCTCGCCCAGGTGGCTTCTGGGTATCCTGCTCAAAGGCGCAGCCGCCCTGGCGCCGGACTCCGGACCCTCTGGCCCAGTCGCCCGGGTCCCGCCCTCAAGGCCCCCACTCCCCAGCTACTCGCCCAGGTGGCTTCTGGGTATCCTGCCCAAAGGCGCAGCCGCCCTAGCCGCCGGACTCTCCGGACCCTCTGGCCCAGCGCCAGACTCCTTGTTTTTAAAGTGTCAAATTTGATATTTCTAATTAATGTTATGTACTCGAGTACATGATGGATAGTACTCATAATCAACGAGAATTAAGTCAACAAAAACATCTGCCTTTACTATCAGCTAACTTGAGTTTCTCCATAAATATATTTGGGGTGATGTTTGAAGGCTCATAACCAAAGCTTGATAGCTGTGTCTAGAAATAAAGGCAGAGGGCTGGAGAGATGGCCTAACGGTTAAGAGCGCCGACCGCTCTTACAGAGGACCTGGGTTCGATCCCCAGCACCCACATGGCGGCCGAGAGCCGTCTGAAACTCCAATTCCAGGAGAACTCCAGTTCCAGGGGAATCCGAGACCCTCTTCTGACCTCCGCGGCATTGCACGACACGGGTGCACAGACTTGCATGCAGACAGTACATTCATACACATACAGAAATAAATAAAAAATTAATAAAAATAAATAAATAAATAGAAATAAAGGCAGCTATCTTATGAATAAAGTAGCCTCTCCCCTATGACAATGTGTAGGTATTCTTTTAGCAGAGTAACTTAAGAACAGTTACCAAACATCCAAAGCCCTGACCCTTGAAGTTATTTTCACAGACCTGTGTAACCTTGGACTGTCCTTTGATCTCTCAGGAATAGAACTTTGATCTGGAATATAGCCTGGGGTTCCCTTCTTCCAATTACCTGCCCCATTCCCCAACTGTCTGTATGTGTCCCTACCCATGCCTGGGTTAGTATAAAATCCTTGAATTCCAAAATTAAACTTGAGTCTCCCTCCCAGGCCATCTCTGTGAGTCCATTTCTTTCGTGTGTAATCTCCCATGGCTCCCCTCCCATCTCCTTGCCAGGAGCTAAGCCTAGAGACTGCCTGCAGGCAGGAGACAGCCTTGAAGCTTACAGTCCTGTAGAACTGCCAGCCAGCTCAAGGAGAGAAGAATACCTTGTGGATTGAAGTCACACGTGACTAAAGGATTATCAGACGATTAGAAACTATCAGCAATAATGTTTCTAGTAGAGGTCATTTTCATTCTCTCAGTAAACTTCAGTCCAGACTTGAATGCAGAAAATCAGTGATCTAGAGCAAGCAAAGGCAGGCTAGAGGTATCTTCTTTCTTTTTTAATTTTTTATTATATATTTATTTATTTATTTTATGTGTATGAGTGTTCTGTCTACATGTAGGTTAGTGCAACCATGTCCTGCAGAGGTGTCTTCTTACACTACTCATTTGTTGCCTAGAGCTTTATATATGTGCCCTTGTGAGCAACCATGAGAAGAGATACAATGACAGATGCAGCCTCTTTTCTCCAAGACAAGACCTAGATTTTCCTGGATCTCACTCCTCTTAACTAAAGACCCAAAAGAAGGTAGAGACTATTTGTAGTAGTTGTTCTCATTAATGTGGCCCCTTAAACACTATGACCTTAATGAATCTTTTTTACACATAAATTTCCTGGTTGAATTGTTCTACTATCTATAGGTATCACCATTCATAAGTTATATGGAATAAATATTTCCCTTACATGTACTATGGAATTCAGCCTCCTTCACAAAAATATTTTATTATTTTTATATTCATCAGTGATGAATATAAATGATGAATTGGATGTATGTAAGAGCACCTATGTCATGCAATTCACTCAGAGGTCAGAAGAGGGTATTGTATCCCATGTAATTGAAGTTACAGATGCTTGTTAGCTGCCATGTGCATGCTGGGAATCAAACCTTGGTCTTCTCAAAGAGCAGCTTGTGCTATTAACTGCAGAGCCATTTCACCAGCTACAAGATTTAAATTCTTCAACTGAGTTGTTTATAAGCAGTAACCTAATTGTTCCCAAAATTTTTGTCAAGATTATGAATTATGTCCCATAGCTGAAATACAATGGAAAATATTTCTGAACAACTTTGAAAAGTTTGCAGATTTGATTTGATGAAGCCTCTTTCCCAAATTCCTTTAAGTAAATTCATTAATTTTCCTGTATGTTTACAAGATTTAAGAGATAAAGAGATCCCCATATCCAAAGCAAAAATGTGAAAGTTTGAGAATAGTTCTTTATGTTTTGTGCCTAGTAAAGGATTTTAAAGCAAAATATAAATAAAAAAAATTAAAGCATGAAGGTGGAATGGCAGAGCCATTCGTGAAAGTTTCACTGCTTAACAAGGTTCCAGTGACCTGACTTGTCTGGTTGAAGTCTGCTCGCCAGCTGACCTTGGTTTTTAATGATTCTTTTTATCATATTAATTCTTATTTTTCTGGCCTGCTCGACTTTTGGCTTTCTAGCAGTTAGAGTACCTGCTTCTGCCTCAAGGAGTAGAACTGACACTTTTGCCTTTTCTAGAAATGAGTTCTTTATGAGAAATAATGGCACTGTGTGCACAACTTAAAAGTATGATACAGTAGTATTTGTAATTAAGAACTCTGCAGAAACTATGTCATGCACAGATTGTCCAAGTAAAGAAAGGAATTTTGATTTCATGGTCAGGTTTAAACTAAAAAGAGGATTGTAGGGCAAAGTGAAACTAAGTCCAGTAAAACAGTGGATTCTAGGGATCTGACTTAAAGATTAATAGCCCATAGAAAATCACCTTAGCAGAAAGTGTTAAAAACAGAAACTGAGGAAAACAGAAACTGAGGAAAACAATGATCAGAATAAAAAACAAAATATGAATCACAGCTACATCAGCCACAAAATGACTTACAGTTCTAGCAAACAAGGAACTAAAGTAAGAAAAATAAAGTTCTCTACTGTTAAAGCTTTAAAGCTCATTTTTTACACTGTCCAGCACCTATGTAACCACAAGTCATAAAGAATGGAGTCCTCAGAGTTAAAAGTTAATATTAACTTCACTTTGCTGCAAAACTATTAAATTGCTTAGCTGAATAGCTGTACTATGATTGTTTTACTTTCTTGATGTCTCAACTAAATGACTGTACCATTATTGATTGTTTTACTGTTTTTGATGTTAAGAATAATTTCAGATGTGAATTTTCTGAAAAATATTTATGGGGAAGCTGGGTTATTTTTTTCATTAGCTTAGACTTGCATAACATGTATTAGTTTTAGGGCATATAAAAATAAACATTGGGACCTGAGGAGCAGAGAAGAAAATAAATAGGCAGAGTGGCAAACCCAAAAGGCCCTCTGCACAGGATCACAGAATGCAAACACTCTCTGATCCTTAGGTCAGGAATTCAGCAGAGTGGCAAATTGGAAAGGCCCTCTACAAAGGATCAGAGAAGGCAATTGCTCTCTGATCCTTAGGTCAAGAAATCAGCAGAGTAAAGAAACCCAAGACGTCCTCTGCACAAGAGCAGGGAAGATAGATGCTCCTCAAGTCATGAAAAAGAAAGAAATTCTTGTGTTATATTTGATCAATTTCTTCGCTGCCTTTGCAACCACCCACTTCAGGAACTGAACCTGCTGGAGCTGGACTCCAGAAGTGGGATGCTCCTGTGTAAAGCCTCACCCATAATTTTATTCAAATCCATTTCTTCAACTTCAATTGGGGAGGAACAAGATAAGATCCACCTTTGTATTATCAGACACATTTGCCCTTATATCCCTAGGCCTACAAATATTTCATATACACAATATCAAGCAATACTTCTCCATCTTTCCTGCTTTTTTTAGTGCATATTTTAATTGTTTTATGAATTTCATATAATAGACCTTAATAAAATTTGGAACCCCCTCACAACAATACCCCTATACCTCCTACTGGATTTCATGAATTCTGTCATATGTGTTAAATCCAATCCTGTCAGTAATTTGTACCCAGATATACCTCAGTGCAAGTTTATTCACTGGAGTCTAGTCAACCTATCTAAAGTCAGCCTATCCTTACATAGATCTATTTTTTTCTCATGTCTGAGTAATCAGTTGCCAATAGTTACTCATCTAAGGTTGATGCTGCTGCACCTGTCCCAATTTCTGTTATTTTCATCTAATTGATTTACCATAGATCTCATGTATGCTGTCACCATTGCTGCAAGTTTACATGAACAAGTTCCCAGAGGTCAGCTCCTTTAGTTCTTATAATCTTTTTTGCCCTCTCTTCTGCAATCATCCCTAATTCATGGATGGGAGAGATTTAATGTAGTAGTCTTATCCACAGACAAAATCTCTGCAGTTTCATACTTCTAAAGTCCAGTTGGGTCTTACTGTATATATCATACTCTGTTTTATGAGAAAGTTTCACTGGTATGATTTTAAGGATGTATTAGTATTTCCTCTGTCCCTTGTTCCACTATGTTCCATGAGCATTAGGTGTGAAAGTGTCACTGTAGATTTGTCATCAAAGGCTGGGCTACTATCAAACATATGTTCTTTGTGTGTGTCCAGATATGGAATATTGTAATAGCATCTATCTGTTGCAAAAAAGCAGTTTATTTGATAAGGTATGAATGGCATATCTGTCTATAAATATAGATTTTTAACATATAGTAAGAAATTTCATTTGTCTAGAGATATGACAGCAATAGGGTTTTCTCTAGGATCTATGACCTTTTTGTACATGTACATTTTATTATATTTACAGTGCCATGCATGAGTTTCTTCCAACTGAGAGGCCTTTGTATGGTATGCAAAGCTAGACAGAAAACTATTAACCCAAAAACCTCATGAAAATTACATGTATAATATATGAACAGGAGTGCATGTGTGTACCTGAAGGCCATGGAACTTGGAGCTGGAACAGACTTGCAAGGCCCCACCCTGAAGACTAGCTCTCAGAGTTTGGAGGATATTATGCAACCTGCTAAAGGAGAAAAATCAATGTTCCAAACCAGCTATAAAGCCTAATAACCACAACTGACTGGCACAGCAAAATATTCCCAGTGGACAATGATATTTTGTTACACTTTTATCCAGGGGATAATGCACAGCTATTTAATTAGATTTATAATTGTCTTGCCTGATTTCAATGAAGGTGCATGAGCTCTCCTTAAGGGTTTGATATGTGAATTCTCAAGCACATCTGCATTCATGCATTAACTTTTTGGATGGAGAAGTAAATTGAGGTTCCCAGGAAGCAAGATCATGTGTCCAGTTAGCAAGGCACGTTGGTTAGTAAGTTTCCCAAGGTTAATTATAAGCCATTAGTTCAGATTATGTCCCTTGTATAAAAGTCATTCAGACATCAATTCAGGTAGTGAAAACATGGAAAGTTAAAGACTTCATTTAATGTTGTATAAAATAAATCAATGCTTACAGTAGATTTTGTAATAGTAAGAACATCTTGATGTTAATTTAGAGTAATTTTAATATATAAATTTAATGGAAAAATATTCGTTACAAGATATTATGAGCTATTTCTATAAGATTTGGCTGCTTGATTAATACCCTTAAATATTGCTTCATTTTTTCCACATTTTAATAAAATATTATTAATTTACAGAGCATGATGTAAAAATTAACTCTTAATAAATAGTACTGATCACACTTTCTATAGTATAGTATATTCTCTCACAGCCTTATGGAAAAGGCATAGGAGAGAGAGAGAGAGAGAGAGAGAGAGAGAGAGAGAGAGAGAGATTGGGTGGGAAAGACAGAGAAGGATAATATGTGGGTATTCTTCTCCTTCACTCTGACCCTGTCTTTTTCTCTTCAGTTTCCTTTTGCTTCCATGTTCTTTTGTTCTTTTGTGTATTCACAAGTGTCGTTTTGAATTAACATGTATCATTCAATCTAGCTATGTGGTTACAATAACACTTTTTTTTTAATTTTATTTATTTTCGTATGTGTATGAGTGTACTGTCTGCATGCAGGTTTGTGCACCTGTGTCATGCAATGCCATGGAGATCAGAAGAGGGTGTCGAATTCCCCTGGAACTGGAGTTAAAGACGGTTTTTAGCTGCCATGTGGGTGCTGGGGATCAAACCCGGGTCCTCTGCAAGAGCAGTCAGTCAGTGCTCTTAACCTCTAGGCCATCTCTCCAGCCCCACAATAACACTTTCATAGAGGATAGGAATGCTCTGTCATTTTAAAAAGAAGTACCTCATGTATAATAGTAATAACCATGTAAAAGTGATCCATGTGGTTATGTATAAATATCATATTTTTTTATTTATTTCTGTATGTGTATGAATGTAGTGTCTGCATGCAGGTCTGTGCACCCATGTCGTGCAATGCCGCGGAGGTCAGAAGAGGGTTTGGGATTCCCCTGAAACTGGAGTTCTCCTGGAATTGGAGTTTCAGACGGTTCTTGGCCGCCATGTGAGTGCTGGGGATCAAACCCGGGTCCTCTGTAAGAGCAGTCGGCGCTCTTAACCACTAGGCCATCTCTCTAGCCCCATAAATATCATATTTTAAAAATTTGTGGCTTTTATGAAAACACCTCTATATTTTGAGGTGTTTTGAACCATATACTCTCTTTCCTGAACAAATATAAATTTCATATCTGACCTCTGTTCCTTCATATGTTATAAAGAAATTTATTATAATTTGGAAATAATTTATGGCTATAGATATAATGGTTATTGATTATATTTATGGAGAATTATTTTCTGTATCCATGGAATTATAGTGTAGAAGTCATAATCTTGAGGGATACACAAAGAAATGAACCCTAAGCCAAATCTTCAAAAGCATTTATCTGTTGTTCATTAGTGGAAAATTCAGCCTGATGAAAAAATATACATAGATTTGAAATGTGAATAATAAAGCATGAAGCTTGGTCAGTAATAATATAAAGATAATGCATCTGTTGCAGAGAACTTCCTCCAGGGGGCTACGGATGCACATAGTGTCTCTGAGTCTGGTTCACTGGTTACTGGGCAAAGCAATGAGCAGACTCTCCGATAGTAGTTTGGGAAAGACTAGAGAGTTTATTAGGTTTGCCTACAAATGTAGACAACATTTCTTACTTGACAGGTGGTGATTCTCCTTTCCCAACATGGTCACCTGGAGTACCATGAATTCTGTGTCCTCTGCCCATGATGCTGCCAGCAGCATCCCCTTGTTTTGTCTGCACTCTTGGCAGGAACCTTGCTGTGGCTGGGCTTTGTCCTTAGCCCCTCCTTCTAAGTAAACCAGATTATCTCTTTGATTGGAATTGCATTGAATCTGTATATTAATTTCAAAGAAGATATATTTTATCCCGCATATCTCATCCACTTAATTAAACAGACAACCTATGGGGAGCCCAATTGGGGTTGAGCATTATGAAATGGGATTAACCATGAACACATCCTTATTAAAATTATTATGCATCCTCTCTTACATGCAAATTTCTGCCACTGGTGCCTGTCTAGTCAATTTTTTTTCTCTTCCAACTAGCTGCAATCTTCCATTTTCCAGTATGGAATTACCAAGAAAAGTCACCTATGCTTTATGTGAAAGCAGCCAAAGTACGTAGTTGAAAAGATCAATATGCTGGTTTGTTTGCCAAGAAAGCTTCAGAATTAAATTTCATAGGAAAAGAATAGACTTTGATCTATATGAGAGTTTCAATTCTACCAATGAATTACTGTGATAACTAGGAAATGTTAAGATATTTGTAGAAGGTAAGTCATTTTATAATACAGGACAGTAAAATTAAGTACAAATAACTGAAGCAGAGATTATCAAACAGCAAGATATAATATCAAAAGAATAAGCTAATTAAATCCTATCTTTTCTAACTTTTATCTCAATGAGAGAATGAAAAGTTTAAATAAATAGCATTCTTTGAGAAATAAATAGACCATCTCTGTGTGTGACCACTTGTGGTAATCTGTTCTCTATCTGTTGCAAAAGAAACACCTTTGTTGAGTGATGACTGACATACTTGCCTTAAATATAAGGATAAATATTTATCACATAACAAGAAATCACATTTGTATAGGGATGTGGAAGCCTTAGTATTTAAAATATATGAACCCTCTGGCAGTGTGTACTTAGGTATGCTTACAATACCACATGTGAATTTCAGTCAAATAACCCATGTTTGAGGAACTTGCAGGCCCCAGACTGAAAATACTACTATTACTATTTTGGTAAATGGTCATACTCTACTCTAAATTCAGATTCCTCTGAAGATTAGTGCAGTTCTTGGACCTCATAAGAAAATTCTTTGTGGTGATTAATGATGAAATTTACAACTGGTTAAGGATAGAGAATAAATGAGTGTGGGTTCCTCAGGTACAATTGAGACATCTATATCATTGCCCTTCACAAGACATAGGGACCATTGTGGAAGATATGGCAGAAATATATTAAGAGCTATGGGTTGGGAAAGGTTGAAGCAAAACAGTGTATTGTGGTCATGAAAGAGCTAACAGCAGCTGTGAATTCAGCAGATGAAGATAGTGAGCATTGCATCAGGGACTGAGAAGTCATTCATGAGCCTCACACCTAACTAAGGAGTTACAGATAGTTGATGGCTTCTGGAGGAGGAAGGAAAGTCAGTTCTTTCTAATAAATCTTATAACTGAGGAAAATAGAGACATATACTTCAAGCTATATCTATAGAGATATTGGTCAATGTAGTATTATCTTTACTGACCAGTGACCCACTTTGACATGCATATAAGGATGAGGTGTTAGGAACCAGAAATGAGGGATGACATACATACATCCTTTGTTTTTCTGAGACTGTTAAGTCACTTAGGATAACAGATTCTTGTTTCATCCACTTGTCTGCAAATTCCATGATGTCGTCCTTCACCAATGCACAGAACTTCATTGTAAAAATGTACCACATTTTCATTATCTACTAACCAGTCGAGGAACACCTGGACTGCTTCCAGCTCTTCACTATTGTGAAAAGAGCAGCACTAAACATGTCTGGGTATGTATCTCTGCAATAGGATGACTCCTTTGCGTAGATACCCAGGAGTGGTATGACTGGGTCAAATGGTAGGCTCATATTTAGTGGTTTGTTTTTTTTTTTTGTCTTTTCAAGACAGGGTCTCCCTGTAGCCCCAGCTGTCCTGTAACTCACCCTCTAGACCAGGCTGGCCTTGAACTCACAAAGATCCACCGGCCTCTGCCTTCTGAGTGCTAAGATTAAAGGTGTGCTCCATCACACCCGGCCATATTTAGTCTTTTACAAGCTCTCCACACTGCTTTCCATAGGGGTTATATGAGTTTGCAATGTTTCCCTTTCTTCACACCCTCTCCAGCATTTGGTTTTATTTGTGTTCTTGATCATAGTCAATCTTACTGCTATAATATGAAATCTTAAAGTGGTTTTAATTTGCATTTTCTTATTTACTAACAATGTTGAACAAATTTTAAGATGCTTCTTAGTCATCTTTATTTCTTCTTTTGAGAAGTCTCTATTCAGATCTTTAGCTCATCTTTAATTTGGTCATTTGTTTTCTTTGTCCTCTATTTCAAATAATTTATATACTCTGGATTTTAAACCTCTGTCAGATGTGTCATCATTGGAGATTTCCTCCCACTCTGTGGGTTTTCTCTTCACTTTTTTGATTGTTTCTTTTGCAGTACAGACACTTTTTAGTTTAATGAGATTCCACTTGTTCATTGTTGACCTTATTTTCTGCACAACTGCAGTCTGAGTTAGAAAGTCTTTTCCTACACCTATATCTTGTAGGTTACAGCCAATGTTTTCTTACATTTTCAGTGTTTCAGCTTTCACACTGAGGTCTTTAATCCATTTACAATTTACTATTGTATAAGGTGAAATGTTGGTGTATAATTACATTCTTCTACAAGTGGTGAACCAATTTTGCCACCACCATTTGCTGAAGATGATACTTTTCCTCCATTGAGTGTTCTTAGTTCCTTTGTCAAATATCAGGAGGCTGAAATTGTTTATACTCAAGTTTGGGTCTTCAGTTTTATTCCACTGAGCTATTGGTCTATTTTTGTGCCAATACCATGCTGGTTTTATGACTACAGCTCTGTATTAATCACTTTTCTGTTGCTGTGATAAAACACCAGGACCAAGGAACTTATAAAAGGAAGAGTTTATTTGAGCTTATGATTGACGGTTCCAGGGAATTAGAGTCCATTGTGGTGGGAGGCATGGTGGCTGGAGACTGGAGCAGCAAACCAAGGGTCACATCTAGCAATGAGCACAGGAAGCAGAGAGAAAGACTGGAGACCACGAGGCTTGTTAAATTCACTAAGCCTGCCCCCAGTGACACACTTCCTCCAGCACAACCACACACCCCAAGAGCTCCAAAAACAGTGCCACCAACTGGAGACAAACATCTGAATACCTAGAGCCTATAGGGGACACTCATTCAAACCACCACATTCCACTCCCTGGCCCCCATAGGCTCCTGACCATATAAAATGTAAAATGCATTCAGTCCAACCCAAAAAGTCCCTATAGTCTCCACCAGTTTCAATGACATTCAAAAGTCCAGTCCAATGTCTCTTCTGAGACTCAGGTGAATCTCCTAACTGTAAGCTCCTGTAAAATCAAAAGGCAAATTACAAACTCCCAACGTACAGTGGAACCGAATACACATTCCCATTCCAAAAGGGAGGAATACTGGATATTGAGGAATACTGCATAGTGAGGAAACACTGGACCAAAACAAGAACGAAAACCAGCAGGGCAAAAACCAAGCCCAGTAGCTCCATGTGCGACTTCTGGGACTTGACTTCCAAAGGGCTTAGATGGCTCTTCCAGCTTTGCTTGCAACATACATCTCTTTCTTAGGCTGGTACCACTCCCTGTATGCAGCTCTCCTTGGCAAATATCTCACAGGTCTGGCATCTCGAATGTCTTCTTGGTGTCTCTGCTGCCAACAAGGCCCCACATTCACAGTTTCATGCAATGGCCTATCAGGGCCTTTTTTATGCAGGGACATCCCTCCTGCACTCTGCCTGACCTTGGCAGCTCTCTGAAACTGTGGAGGAAGAACTGAAGACCCCTTCACTCTTGCAAACTTCATGCCTCTAAAGCCAGCACCACGTGAATGAAATTGCCGAATCTGGCTGCAAGTTCGGGATGGACTCTGGCCTATTTCAATCACATTTGCAACTTTTCTCTGCCCTGGACTTCTTGGAGGATTAGCTGGGTGTGGTCTTGCCCTGAAGGTACTGATTCTTTTGTTTACTTGTAAATCTCCAGGCCTCTTCTTAATCACTTTAGTCTCCATATGAAAGGGAGCCTCTCCTTCACATGCCTTGGCCACACCTTTAATCTTCCTAGTTCAGTTATCAGATCCAAACTGTACATTCTGCATTTCCTTCTGCCCCATTTGCTCTTTTTCACTGGAGATCTGTATAATATTCACCATTAAAAGCCACACCACCATTTCCATATTAGGCTGTCTTGAAATATCCTCCGCCAAAGACATCAGTCCATTGCTTTGTAACTTAGCATCAGGCAAGCATTTGGGCTGTGGGCAAACTGCTGCCAGACTCTTTATCAAAATATCTCAGTTGCTGCCTAAGTCTTTATCCTCCTCTGTAACCACATCTTTTGCAGCAATGCTTTCTTCCAGGCCTCCACTAGAATGGCCCTTTAAGCTCTACTTACAGTAGTCAACAGCTTTTCTAGCCCAAAATTCCAAAGACTTCCACATTTCTCCAAACATCCACATGGTCAGGTTCTTCACAGCCAAAAGCCCACTCTCTGGTACCAAATTACTGTATTAGTCACTTTTCTGTTGCTGTGATAAAACACCATGACCAAGGAACTTATAAAAGGAAGAGTTTATTTGAGCTTACGATTGAGAGTTCCGGGGAATTAGAGTCCATTGTGGTGGGAGGCATGGTGGCTGGAGACTGGAGCAGCAAACCAAGGGTCACATCTTGCAATGAGCACAGGAAGCAGAGAGAGAGAGACTGGAGGCCATGAGGCTTGTTAAACTCACTAAGCCTGCCCCCAGTGACACACTTCCTCCAGCACGGCCACACAACCCAAGACCTCCAAAAACAGTGCCACCAACTGGAGACAAATGTCTGAATACCTAGAGCCTATGGGGGACACTCATTCAAACTGCCACAAGCTCTATAATAGAGATTCAAATATGGTATAGTGATCCCTCTTGCATCTCTTTTTGTTCAGGGATGCTTTAGCTATTCAGGGCCTTTTGTTTTCAATATGAATTTTAGGAATTTTTTTCTAATTCTGTGAATAAAGTCATGGGGATTTTGATTGGTATTACATTGAATTTATATACTAATTGGTGTAGGATGGTAAATTTTTTACAATATTAATTCTGGTGATCCATGAGAATGGGAGTTCCTTCCATCTTCTGGTGTCTATCTCAATCTTCAAATATTTAAATTTTCATTGTGTATGTCTTTAATATCTTTAGTCAGGTACATTCTGAGATTTTTTATTTATTTTGAGGCTATTGGAAATGGGAGGGTTTCCATGTATTCCTTCTCCGATTGGTTGTTATTGAAATATAGGAATACAACTGATTTTTATAGATTAATTTTGTGACTTGCAACTTTTCTGAAACTAGAAATTTTAAGGCATTTCTGCTGGAATTTTTGGCATCCATTAGGTATTATATCATGTTACCTGCAAAAAGTGATAGTGTGACCTCCACTTTTCCAATTAGTATTACTTTAAATTTCTTCTCTTTTCTTACTTTTCTAGCAAGAGTTTCAAGCACTATACTGAAAATGAGTGGAGATAGTAGACAGCCTTGTCAGGTTCTTGAGTTTAGGGAAGTGCTTCTAATTTTTCTTCATTTAGAATCATGTTGGCAGTGAGTTTGTTGTATATAGGTTTAATTATGTTGAGGAATGTACCATCCAGTCCTTTTCCCTCTAGTACTTTAAACATAAAAGCATGTTGTATTTTACCAAAGGCCTTTTCTTTTTTTTTTTCTTTTTTTAACGTTTTTTATTGAAGTTTTGTGCAATTCATACATTTCTCCGTCCAGTTTTAGACTCATTCCCCTTTCCATGGCCCCCACCCAACCTGAGTTCATGCATTTTGCCATATATGTCTTGCATCTTTTTTTTCAGACTTTTTAAAGTTTTTCTATAAAGAGGTTTATTGTTTGGGGCTAAGGTTTACTGCTTCAGTCAGTTCTTTGACCCAGTATGTTTGTTGTTGTACACTCCAATTTGCATTGCTCCAAAATATGCATATATGCTCTTCACACATATACCAAAATTATGACATCTGAATGTAAACTGCATATTAATTCCAAAACATATTTAGGAACTCACATTTTCCCCTTTAATTATATGTTAGTCTAATGTATGCATATGTACCCTCCCCCCATATACCACAATTACAAAGTCTGAAAATAAGTAGTAGGTTAATTTGAGATCTCATTAAGACATTCACATTATAATGGCAAAGTTGCTTTCAGGTTATATCTATATCTATATGACCTATGTCTATATCTATATATCTATATCTATCTATATCTATATAATCAGTTTGCCTTACTACTAGGTATTTGGTGCTAGCATCCACAAATGAGGGATACCATTTGTCGTTTGTTTTTGTGGAACTGTTACTTTACTTAGCATAATATCTTCTAGTTCCAGCCATTGACCTGCAAAGTTCCTGATGTCATCTTTCTTTACTGCTGCATAGAGCTCCATTGTGTAGATGTACCACATTTTCTCTATCCATTCATTGGTTGAAGGGCACTTGGGTTGCTTCCAGCACTTTGCTTTTGTGAAGAGAGCTGGAATAAACATATATCTGCATATACATTTGGGGTAGGATGAGTTTTGGGGTATATACCCAGGAGTGGTATGACTGGTTCAGGTAGTAGACTCATTTTGAGTCTTTTAAGGGTTCTTCACACTGCTTTCCATAGTGATTGTACAAGTTTACCTTCCCACTGTAGCAGATGAGTGTTCCCCCTTCCTCACAACCTCTCCAGGATTTGGTGTCTTTTGTTTTTGTGTTCTTAACCAGTCTTATCAGAATGAGATGAGATCTTAAAGTGGATTTAATTTGCATTTCCTTAATTATTAATGATGTTGAACACTTTTTTTAATTAGTTTTTATTGATGCTTTTTGCATTTCATACATTTTTTCCAATTCAGTTCAGGCTTATTTCCCTTTCCCTCCCCCCCCCACCCCCACCCCATCCCAGATCATGCATTCTGCCATAACTGTCCTGCATCTTTCTCTCAGTTTTTTTTTTCATTTTTAGCTATAAGTGATAATCCATGAGTACAAGCATCCTTCATGCAAAACCTATCTGCAGGCTGTTGTGCCCAAACACCTACAGCCCCACCATCCAGTGGGGGGTGACAGGTTGTTTGTTCAATCAAGTTGATCAAATGAGTGTCCAGACTACATTGCTGTAGTTTCACCATTCACCCCAATCGCAGCCCTTACATTCTACCACGCCCCCTCTTCCGCAGGTTGTTCCCTAGGCTTAGAAAAGGGGCACAGGTGGATGAGAGGTAAAACAGTCCACTCTCTCTGGAGCTGTTGACTTGGACTCTGGTCAATTCTGGCTGTTTCCTTTCATGGGCTGACAGTTTGTCCAGGAATAACCTTTCGATCCTACTAATGAAGAACAAGCAATTAGATATATAGGTATTTAAGCAGCACTAATAGTTATGGTAGGTTACTTTAGCATAGACACATGTTTGGATATGTTAATCCATGAATTACAATTTTCCCCCCTGTTAAATATGACAGGGTCTTACTGTGGCTTATAACATCTCCTACCTGTAGAGGATGTAAGCTTGTGGCATCAGCCATGGGTTATTTCTCCAAGGGAGAGCCAATAGCCAATTAGATTTGGGATATTACAGGCACATGGCTGCCTCTGCTGCACAGTATTTCCAGGCAGGTGAGGTGTAGCTGGTGCTGACGGTGGAGTCTTGCTTGACTCAGGGAGACCCATATTTGCTTTATTGGTTTAGTGGCCTTTGGTAACACTCTCTGGCATTCCAGAGGCCATCTGTTACACTTGCATGTGTGGTCTCAATACTCCCTCCCATGTTAACATCAGGTCTTCGGCAGCAGGGTCTTATTGCCTCTCCTCCTGTAGGTATCCCAACCTAGAGGCAAGGAGCCCTTACCTTTGTGGGGCCTTGGATCCCCTGGCCAACACCCCTTGGTAGAATAACAATCATTGCTGTGTCAGAGCTCTGTATTAATATATTTTGCCTGAGTTGCATAGCCCTAGGACTTTAGTGTTATATTTGGTTCTGAACAGAGAGTAATCCCTTCCACAGTTCCCATGCTTAGTAGTCAATTAAAGGAAACGCAGTTTTACCGGTTTTATAAGAGTATTATCCTCTATAACAGTGTCTGGATCCAATTTACATTTGGGAACGAACCCGTCATTTATTTCCTCCTTGTTATAGGGACAATTGAGGAAGGACATCAGAAGATGGGCACAACCTCTCCATAGTGCTCATGGATTGGGAAAATAAATATATAACAAAAATGTCCATCCTACCCCAAACTAGTGTCCAGCTTTTCATGCGATCCCAATCAGACCTCCCCAGAGATTTTTTTCACAGGCCTGGAAAAAAAAAGTACCTCAATTCATTGGAAAAAACACAAAGACCCCGAATAGCCAAAGCCAACCCTGAGTGAAAAGGAGCAAACAGGGGGGATCGCTATACCAGACATCAAACTATACTATAGGGCTATAGTCATAAAGACAGCCTGGTACTGGCACAAAAACAGACCAGTTGACCAATGGAATAAAACTGAAGATCCAAACCTGAGCTCATACAATTTCAGCCACCTCATATTTGACAAGGGGGCCAAGAAGACACAATGGAAGAAAGACAGCATCTTCAGCAAGTGGTGCTGGCAAAACTGGATCACCACTTGTAGAAGAATGAAATTAAACCCCTACCTCTCACCTTGTACAAAGGTCAACTCCAGATGTTGAACACTTTTTAAGATGTTTCAGAAGCTTTAGAGTTTAATGAGATCTCACGTGTCAATTGTTGACCTTATTTCCTGCGCAGCTGCTGTTTGATTTAGAAAGTCTTTTCTGGGCTGGAGAGATGACCTAGCCATTAAGAGCATCAACTGCTCTTGCAGAGGACCCGGGTTCAATCCCAGCACCCACATGGCGGCTGAGAACCCTCTTTAACTCCAGTTCAAGGGGAATCCGACATGCTCTTCAAACCTCCGCAGCATTGCATGACACGGGTGCACAAGCCTACATGCAGACTGTACATTCATACACATAAAAAAATTAAAATTAAAAAAACTATATATTAAAAAAAGTCTTTTCCTATGTCTATGTCTTATAGGTTGCTACCACCATTTTCTTCTATCACCTTCAGAGTTTCGGATTTCACATTGAAGTCTTTGATCCATTTGGAGTTGAATTTTGTACAGGGTAAGAGGTAGGGGTTTAGTTTTTTTGTTTGTTTGTTTGTTTTGGTTTTTGTGTGTGTGTGTGTGTGTGTGTGTGTGTGTGTGTGTTTTTGAGACAGGGTCTCCCTATAGCCCCAGCTGTCCTGGAACTCACTCTGTAGACCAGGCTGGCCTTGAACTCACAAAGATCCACCTGCCTTTGCCTCCCAAGTGCTAAGATTAAAGGCGTGTGCCACCACGCCTGGCTGGGGGTTTAGTTTTATTGTTCTACAAATGGTGATCCAGTTTTGCCTGCACCATTTGCTGAAGATGCTGTCTTTTCTGCACTGAGTCTTTTTGGCCCCTTTGTCAAATATGAGCTCAAGTTTGGATCTTCTGTTTTGTTGCATTAGACAATGGTTCTGTTTTGTGCCAGCACCAGGCTGCTTTTATGACATACATACATTGTTTGTTTTTCTGAGACTGTGTTACTTCTGGCTTTCATTATTTGCATTGAGAAGTAAGCTTTAGTTCTGATGGATTTTCCTTTATATATGACTTGTTTTTCTCTTGCAGCTTTCAGGCTTCTCTCTTTGCTTTGAGCATCTTATGTTTTTAATATAATATGGCATGGAAATTTTCTTTTCTAGTTCTGTCTATTTAGTGTTCCATGTGCTTCTTGTATTCCTATGGTTATGTCTTTCCTTGATTTAGGAAAATGTTCTTTTACAGTCATATTGAAGATATGGTCAATACTGTTATCCTGAGATTCTTCTCCTTCCTCTATACATATGATGCATAAATTTGGACTTTTACAGGTGTCCCACAGTTCCTGGTTATTCAATTCTTGTGGTTTTATTTTTAATTTTTCCAAAATCTTTGCTTGAATGACCCAGTTATTCCATGTTGTCTTCCAGTCTTGATATTCTATTTTCTACTTCATCCATTCTGTTGTTGAGGATTTCTCCTGTCCTTTCCAAATGGCTTATTGAGTGTTCAACTTCCTTTTTCATTTCAGCCTGAGTTTTCTTCAGTGTTTCTATATCTCTTGTGAATTCATTCTGAAGTTTCTAATTATCTTATTTTAGTTTATCCCTGTCTTCTTTTAGGTCTTTGATTTGTTTGTGTGTTCTTTAAAGTTCTTTGAATTCTTTGATCATGTTTATGATAATTCTTTTAAGAATTATCATAAACATGATGGATTGGATTACATCTAGGGGTGCATGGATTACATCTAGGGGTTCCTCATTATAGGAGTCTTCTACAGGACTGGTAGTATTTGGTGGATGGTTATTATTTAGGTTTTTCATGTTATTGTTTGTTCATTGTGATTTTGGCATTTGGATTTCTTTTATTGTTTCTGATTTTTGTATGAAGCTCAAGTGTTTCTTTGTTGAATTAAAGACTGGTTTTGCTTGTATTATGCAGATGCCTTCATTGTCTTCTTATTAGGTATGGAAGGGTGGTTGGTACATGCTTCAATTTCTCACTTCTGACTTTGTACTGGAGAGAACAGCCACCTCTTGCTCAGCCAGTCAGAATCTCCTCCAGAAGCCCAAGACAGCAACAATAAGGCAGGCTTGAACTCTGCACCACATGGGGTCTGCCCACCAGCTTCCTCAGGCTGGCTGTAAAAGTCTGGGTCTGGGTCCAAGAGCAGAGAAGTCTAACCTAGAGCTGAAGAAGGATCCTCCCCCAGGTTCTCCCCAGCTAGTGGGTAGGGATTAAGGAATACCACTACCACTGTGCAGTTGGGGACTCCCACCATCTAGCAGAGGACAAACACATATACTTAGTGGGAGAAATATACTTACAGAACCACTGTTGCAACATCTGTTCTGCTTACCATCTCTCCAGGGCTAGTTGCCAACATCTGTTTCTGAGTCCACGGACAAGGAAGCCTAGCCTGGAGCTGAAGGAAGGGGCTCATGCTTTCCCTAATTAGTGAGCAGGAAGTCTGGAATGGTTCTGGCTGGAAACACCCACTGCTGCCTTTTTCTGGATATTATAAACTGAGACAGCATCATGGTATGAAATGGGATGTGAAATGTCTGCCATACTAAACTGTGTGACTGTACTGAGAACTACCTCACAAGGAAGGACTTGCACACCCACACCGCTATAATTACTAAATTTTCCACTGCCTCTCATATATATATATATATTATATATATATATATTCTATCTATATATTATATATGATAATGTTTGAATTTTGAAATAGATTTTCAAACTGTACTCCTCAATTTTGTTTCTACAGCTAGGTTTCCAAGATTTGAGTATGTGTGACATTGCACATCAAGTGAGCCCCTCTTCTAATGCACAAAGAGAATTTAACTAAAATTGGTCACATTGCCTCTGCATTTAATTACCAATGATATGTACAAACAATTGCAAAAATCAAAAAATGCCTTTTTAGACTGAGTACCCAAATGAAATGGGTTCAATATGTCTCTGTAGTTTCCACTTAATTCATATTGAATAATAGTAAGAAAATGAAGAGAATCATTCTGAATCATAATATTCTCTCTTTAAGTGAGAAAATAAATTAAAGTGGGAAAATTTATACATTGAAGAATTGTGAAAGTTTTTCTACTGGCTTTTGAATAATTCTTTTAATTAAGAGTTTTATAGTTTTGTTCATTTTTAATTTCAATTTATATTTCAAATAACAATATTTAAATTTGTATGTAAATTACAGATATGTTTATGTCTAAAACCGCATTGTTTATATGTGTTGAAGACAATTTGGTATTTAATGATCTTGACAGTTACCAGCTAATATTATTTATAACCATATATGCTATATTATTATATTACAATGGTGTAATTTAAAATAAATATACATTATATATTCATAAGACCAAGTTGTAATTCAATGCATCCTTTAAAAATATATAAAAATGTCTGGGTGTGGTGGCACATGCCTTTAATCCCAGCACTCAGGAAGCAAAGGCAAGTGGATTTCTGTGAGTTCAAGGCCAGCCTGGTCTACAGAGAGAGTTCCAGGCCAGCTGGGGCTACAGGGAGACCTTATCACACACACACACACACACACACACGAACATGCACACACACATATACACATACATACACACACACACATATATATAGATATATATTATGATATATGTGATGATCCTCCCTTTACAATAAAGAAAAACTGATTGAGAAATAGATGATCATCCAGCAGTTTTCTAGGTGAATTATAGCTCAAGCTTTAGTACTTTCCTAGCTCTGAGTATTTAGCATTATATTTTTTCCTTTAGCTATATTAATCTCCTCTGTAAAATGAGGCTAATTAAAGGATATATTTCATGAATCAGTATGCCTATTAAATCTACTCAATTAGATAAATGATGAGACCAACAATTATGTAATTAATTATGGGGAATATTTTTAAATCAACAAAATATTTATATTATTGCACTTTGGAACTTAATGAAGACGTATTTTTTAATATCCTGAAGATATCTAAACACATGTTGAAAGCTTGAATGATATAGGAAGGGAGAAATATCATAGCTTGAGAACCTACTGAGAAATACTCATATGTTATCTGAACATTATTAATGCATGTGTATACCTGGAGGTGTATAGTTTGGGCATAGTGCCAGACAGGATATATCTCCCATAGAGTTGTTGGTCAGAGTAGTCCAAGGAACTCCCAAAATAACACAGGCTATTCCAGAAGCCCTTGGTTATCTCCCAGAACTTGAAGGTAAGTCCCTGCTCCTGGAGACAGGCTGTACCTCAGACACAGAACTTGGAGCAATGTCTCTGGAACTGACCTTCAAGCTTTCTCCTTGAAGACTAGCTCTCATAGTTCTAGGGATAGTATGCAAATGCCAGGGGAGAAAAATTATCACAGGTCTAACCCAGCTCTAAATATTAATAGCCACAATGACTGGCACAGCAATCTATCTCTATTGATGCAGTGTATTAGTCACTTTTCTGTTGCTGTGATAAAACACCAGGACCAAGGAACTTATAAAAGGAAGAGTTTATTTGAGCTTATGATTGACGGTTCCAGGGAATTAGAGTCCATTGTGGCGGGAGGCATGGTGGCTGGATCTGGAGCAGGAAGCCAAGGGTCACATTTTGCAAAGAGCACAGGAAGCAGAGAGAGCAACTGTAGACCACAAGGCTTGTTAAAACTCACTAAGCCTGATCCCAGTGACACACTTCCTCCAACATGGCCACACACCCCAAGACCTCCAAAAACAGCGCCACAAACTGGAGACAAACGTCTGAATACCTAGAGTCTATGGGGGACACTCATTCAAACCACCACATGCAGTAATGTCATTCTTATCTGGGACTAATCAATACCTATCTAATTGGACTAAAAGCCTTCGCATTGGGAGGCAACAAATTGGTGGCTATGTAATTATTGTGACATATGCATGGCTGGAGAAGTTATAGATCTCAGAGAAAACCCTATCTTTATCATATCTCTAGATAAATGAAATTTCTTTTTTTTTTTTTTTTGGTCTTTTTGATACAGGGTCTCCCTGTAGCCCCAGATGTCCTAGAACTCACTCTGTAGACCAGGCTAGCCTTGAAATCACAAAGATCTGCCTGCCTCTGCCTCCTGAGTGCTAGGATTAAAGGTGTGCACCACCACGCCCAGCTATTTATTATTTCTTACATGTATGAATGTACTGTCTGCATGTAGGTTGGCGCACCCGTGTCAGAAGAGGGTGTCAGATTCCCCTGGAACTGGAGTTAAAGATGGTTCTTAGCCACCATGCTGGGCATAGAACCCGGGTCCTCTGTCCTCTGCAAGAGCAGTCGGTGATCTTAACCACCGAGCCAGCCCCTGAAATTTCTTATGCCAAATATAGATTCTTACATTTTCCTTTTTTCTTGTCTTTTCAAGACAGGGTCTCCCTGTAGCCCCAGTTGTCCTGGAGCTCATTCTGTAGACCAGGCTGGCCTTGAACTCACAAAGATCCTCCTGCCCCTGCCTCCCAAGTGCTGGGATTAAAGGTGTGCACGGATCCTTATATTTTCAAACAAGTTGAGATTGCCTTTTCCCAGATGTGTCCAATTGACTACTGAAGTGATCCAGCACAGAGAGAGTTGTATATATGCTTGATCATAACATTGTTGAAAAGCTGAGTATGCTATATTTTCTAATATTCTGTAGAGCTGCAAAATTAATAGAATGCATATTACATTTATATGCTATGTACTAATTAAAGATCTGCTTACCTGATCAAAGTATAGTAGGTGCCCAGTTCTGGAAAGTCAAAGACTCAGAACAAGAGATAAATGAGGTAACACTGGTCCAATGATTAAGGCCTAGAAGCTACTGTAATGTGTCTGGTGTGAATTCACATTAGACCTACAAAGAAGTTGAAATTTCAGGTCCAGTGACTACCACAGCAGCAGTATACATTTCCATTCAAGAACAGAACTTTCTAGTAATAGTTCTTCATCCTCTCCATCTTCAGGCTCTTGATGTCTCTCAGAACTTTATGATTCTGGAAGTAGCTAAACCAGCAGCTTATGATTCTGGAAAGCTATTAAGATTTTCTCTGTCCTTGTATGGCTATACAATTTTGGCTAAAGTTTTCCATTGGCCTCAAAATAATGATGTATCTAAGATATCTTAGATTGTTTGTTGGTTTCCAGCTTTATGCTACTATTACTGCTGTGAAGCTGAGAGCTATGATATTCAAGTATTTATATCATAAGAAAGATATAAGTTCTCATATAATTTAGAAATAAATACAAGGTTTGTGCATTTTTACATGATCACGTAAAGCATTTCTCTTTCCCTTGCTGTTCTGAAATAGTCTCTAGACTGAGAGCAGCAAGAGATCACTTTCCAGGGAAGTGCTCACCATCAGGGTTAGTGAAATACCTGAAGTGGCTAACAGGTTGCTGTGGAACTATGGTGCTTACCAGCCCCAAAATGTAACAGATATTTTCTACAGCTGCTGATTCCTACTTACATTAGTGCTGAAAGGGAATTTATACTCAGACTTATCATAAAATGGTACTTAATAATTTCCATCATTATAATTATATAGTTATGATATTCTTAATATTTTCATTGTTCATTTTATAGGGTTAGTGGCCTCCTAAATTGATTAGTGCTGAGTTTTCCTAATCTTCTCTTACTGGTTACTGTTTTTCTTTACTTTATTTTTCACTATTCTCTGGTGCTTCTGTTATCTTCCTTGCTGCTCTAAGATTCCTTTAACTGTCTTCTGTAATGATCATTTAGTGCTTGTCTTCTACTTTAGTTTATGCCTTTCTGAGAAAATCTTAACCTGCTCTCTAATTTTGAAAGATACCTTTGCTCCTTGTATTTTTTGTGTTGGCAGTTATTTTCTAATAACGATGGTACTTTCTCCTATGTCATCTGGAATATTTTCCTTTATAAAAGACTCAGCATTTCTTTTTTTCACCTTCCAGTATTCTTTTTTTCTCATAGTTTTGGATATTTAGGTGTATTACAACTTGTAAGGGGCTTTTCATGGCTGTGATTATTTAAGGTTCTAAATACCTCTCAATCTAGATGCCAATTGTTCCTAAGATTTTGAATTATTCCCTTATATCACTTTTTTCTTGTTTCTAAATCTATGATGCCCATGGTAAAGTTTTGCCTTTTAGGCACACCAAACCAATAGTTAAGGGAGCTGAAACCTAATCTTATGTTCTTAATTAATAAAGTCAGGAAACAGATACAGAGAGGAAATAGGATGTAAGGAAACACAAATTTTAAAAAAAATCCAAGGAGACCCCCTCAGAAAAATAAACAGTGAAAACAAGTCCTTGATATCAGATTTCCAAGGCATTACATCCGTGCAAAAATAATGCCTGATGTTCAAGACACACCGAAGACCTGTGATGGATTTTTTTTTATTCCAGTAATACAATGATCATGAACAGAGATGGTGTAATGGTTCATTTGATTATCAACTTGGAAGTATGTGGAAACAACTTTGGGAAAATTGGTGGGTTTCTGAAGAGGTTTATATATTAGCTAATTGAGGTATCTAAAGCTAACGTCGCTGTGGGCTTCACTGCATGTTTTCTTGAGCTGGAAGCCCTGAATTATATACAAAGGAGAAATAGCCAAGCACCAGCTCTCTGCTTCTTATGATCACAATGTGATCAGCCACTCCTGCTGCTTCTGCCATGCCTTCTTCATTAGGTTGGACTGTGCCCCCTAAAACCTTGGACCAAAATAGATCTATTCTTCCTTAAGTTGCTTTTGTCATATATTTCATTGCAACAGTGAGACAATTAATTACTACAGATGGGTTTCTATTTTGAATCTAAAAGAAAGCACATACATCTTCAAGAAGAAAAGGTGTCTGACTTGTAGAAAAGACAGATATTTTATGACAATGCTGCTAATGGTAGGGTTAATAGTAGGGTAAACTAATCAAGAGATTATTTAAATCTGAATATTTATTTGATTTTTGTTCATTGTTTCTATTTGCTTTGATGTTTAGCTCAATCGCTATTACTTCTATCTGGCTTGACATACAGGGAACATTAATTGCTCTTGGTAATTTTTCTCTAATTCTTTTCCAAAGCCCAGTGCAACTAGACAATTATGATATGAATCTCAAGTCTGAAAATTATTGCATGGTACTTGAAATCAACATGAATTATCTGAACAACATTAATAGTATTCATTTTTTAAGTTTAAGATAATATTTACATTAAGACAACAAAAATTCACAGATTACATTCAAAATTGCTAGTCTGGAAATCAATGGTGATGACTTTTGTTCAAAATTGTGAAAGTGCCCTAGAACTACACATGTAGAGATGGGAAAAATGATGTATTTTACAGTGCATGTTAATGTCAAGATAGTTTTGAAGACTTTGTTACAGTAGATACCTTTATCTCATGACATTTTAGTATGATCACCTGCTGAGATTTTCAACCTTGCAATACTCTCAAAGGACTGTTCATCACAGAAGCAACAAAGCTCTCCTCTCAGTAGTTTGAATTGTTGTACTAAGTTACAGAACATTGATATTGCCTTGGATAACTGGATGTTGTGTATAAATGATTTGGATTTCACTGGGCTGGAGAGATGGCCTAGCGGTTAAGAGCACTGACTGCTCTTGCAGAAAGACCCAGGTTCGATCCCCAGCACCCACATGGAGGCTAAGAACTGTCTTTAACTCCAGTTCCAGGGGAATCCAACACCCTCCTCTGACCTCTGCAGCATTGCACGACATGGGTGCACAAACCTATATGCAGACAGTACATTCATACACATAAAAAATAAATAAAATTTTAAAGAAGATTTGGATTTCAAAAAGAGGAGACCCAGTAAATGCCTTTTAAATTTAATTATTCCAGAGACTAACAAAGACGTGTATGGTTTCAAACCAATCATTGAACTGAATTTCCACTTAGTGTCATCAGGTTTACATTATCCACTACATTCTTGCTTTCAGGGAGTTCTACAACATACTGGATAGAGTTATCATACTTATTTATCATCTACCTGGACCTCAGCTCTGAATTTATATTCCTTAAGTCTATGCCTAAGTGATGTCTAGTATTGGTGGCTCATGTGTTAGCTACACTGAGATACACCAAGTATCTGGGATTTAATATAATCTTGTTTGCATAGTTTCTGTTATTCATATCATAAATGCATTATTTTCCACTCAGATTACATGGAAACAGTTAAGAATTCTGTTTACTCTTAAATTTTCATTGATTAGAATAGTGAGTTATTCTATTTTGCCTCATAATAATCACATTATTAATTCCTTCAGTGGATGTGTCTGGACTGAAGCAGACATTAACAAAGTAATAAACTAGCAATTTAAAGAAAATTGTCATTTTATAATGAGAAACAGACTAATTCACTGATAATTATACCACTTTTAAATAAGAATATTTTTAAGACCATGGACCTGACACAGTAAAATAAATTTTAAAATTACTTCAATATGCTACACAATTTAACCAAGCAACTGGAATATATAAAAGAAAAAATTGTGATATCAAAACAGTGTAGAAAGTTGTTGTAAGATATAAATTTTCATAGTTACATTTCCTAATTAAGTTCAGTCAATTTAACTTACAATTAAAAATATTTCTTCAATCAATGAGTACTCGTATTATTTCTCTGTATTAAAACAGAATCTTAAGGAGATTTAGCATTATATTTGGTTCTGAATAGAGAATAATCCTTTTCACAGTTTCTATGTCCATTAGTCAATTAAAGAAGGCAGCCGATTTTACAAGAGAATACCTCTATACCAGTTGGCTCCAATCTACAGCTGGAGAACGACCTCATCATCATCATATTTCTCCTTATTCTGTGGGGAGGAGTTAAGAAAGTCTCTTGTATTAAACCTTTGCAGCACCTAGAAGATAAGCTTCTTTAGGATTCATTAAAAATCGTTGTTACTAATAGGATCCAGAGGGGGACCTGATGTCTGCAGAAATCTGAGGCATTTCTTCCCTTCAATGACCAGAGGAGTCAATCCTTCTGCTGGCACTTTCTGGTACATCCTACTCACTGCAAAGCTGCATTTTCTTCCTCAGCCATTAAGTTGGTGATACTCTGGCCTATTGGAACATACAAATACTTTCCCATAGTTAGTTTTAAGATTTGGATTGCAAGGTTTTTTGACAAAAAGTTTTTGTATCTATCTATATCCCCCCTTTTTTTATTTTAGGTTCTTATTTTTGACCCATGAGTCTCAAAAAATCAGTTGCATTATATATACCTATAGGGTGGAATCAAGGCACAGATTTCATCAAGTTCACCCATGCTGTTTTGGGTTACTGTATGTGATTAACTTGGGAAACAAACTTTATTTTTAAATTAAATCATCCTATAGGTGAAAGAGATTGCTACCAGGTGATACTATATGACAGCAAAATTATAGAGAACATTTGTTTATACCAATCCCAAAGTAATTGTTATACAGTTTTTAATTAAAGCTAATGTGGACAACAGCAATTTATATCACCAATTAACTCAGATGCTCTCCTTGGAGGAATAACCCACGGCTGATGCCACAAGCTTGCATCCTCTAATGGTTAGGAGATGTTATAAACCACACGAAGACCCTGTCATACTTAACAGAAGAAAATGTAATTAATGGATTAACATACCATCCAAACATCTGTGTCTATACCTAAGTAACCTACCATAACAATTAGTGATGTTTAAATACCTATATATCTAATTGCACGTGCTTCATTAGTAGGATCGAAAGGCTATATATTATACTGTTTAAATACCTATATATCTAATTGCATGTGCTTCTTTAGTAGGATTGAAAGGTTATGCCTGGACAAGCTGGCAGCAGCCCATGAAAGAAAACAGCCAGAATTGACTAGAGACCAAGACAACAGCTCCAGAGAAAGTAGACTGTTTTGCTTCTCATCCACCTGTGCCCCTTTTCTAAGCCTAGGGAACAATCTGCGGAAGAGGGGGCACGGTAGAATGTAAGGGCTGCGATTGGGGTGAATGGTGAAACTACAACAATATAGACTGGACACTCATTTGATCAACTTGATTGAACATACAAGCCCCCCCCTGCTGGATGGTGGGACCCATGAGCTGTGTGGGTTTGGGCACGACTGCTCGCAAATTGGTTTTACATGAAGGATGCTTGTACTCACAAATTATCACTTATTGTTAAAAAAAATGAAAACAAAACAAAACAAAACAAAAGAAACAGAAAGATGCAGAAAAGTTATGGCAGAATGCATGATCTGGGATGGGTAGGGGTGGGGTGGGGGAAGGGAAGGGGATATATGCCTGAACGGAATTGGAAAATGATGTATGAAATACACAAAGCATCAATAAAAAGAAAAAAAAGAAAAAAAGAAAACAGAATCTTGCTAATGCAAAGCTCCCCTCCCAGCCTTTGCACATTTCAGTACTTCCCCAGCTTGACAACATAACTATTTTTAGTACCAGTGGTTTTCTTGAGCTTATCTCCAAAATCTTTGGGATTAAAATGTTGCTGCTATCCTCTTAAAATCTTCATGTATAGATGCACATTATGGATTTTGGTAAGTGATGAGAGTATCATTTTTTTCCAAGTAGCATATGAGTTAAAATTAATTCACATTGACATGGTTCACTGGGCCTCACAGAAAGGTATTTCAGATAATGCAATAACTAGGATATCAGACATTAATAGCTTGTACTAGATTCCATTGGGCATTTTCATCAGTCACCCAAGCATATTAAAATAGTCTTGAAAATTTTTATTGGTATTGGATACAAATTGCAAAGATATAGCCCATTAAGAATTGAAAGAAGGCCAATTATGTAGAATTTACACACAATTGCCATATCAATATGATGGAATTATGGGAAGTTGTACAGAAATGTATATGAGTATGAATTACAATGTTTGATTCCAGCATACATCACTTGCTCCCAGTTGCTGTGGAGACTTTAAAAACTGGGCTTCCATTATCTTCTATATTTCTCTAACACTTGCAGTGAATTTAAAGATTTTTTGGTTCTGCTAGGTTGATTTTATGTAGCAAACTGTCAGAGAAAGGCATTATGTTCTGCTTTTGAAGGTGGAAGAGGAAATCAGATCTGAGCTGGATTCACATGATTGGGCACAGGACTATTAATAGTACAAATGGCATGGGGATGGTGATATATTTCATTTCAGAATTTTGATATGTATATCCAAGAAAAAATTATATTGACACATTTACATGAAACACTGTAGTTCATATATATATATATATATATATATATATATAATACTCTGTAGAATATAGCAGTAAATATATATTTTAAGAATAAATTCAGGGCTGGAGAGATAGCCTAGCGGTTAAGAGCGCCGACCGCTCTTACAGAGGACCCGGGTTCGATCCCCAGCACCCACATGGCGGCTGAGAACCGTCTGAAGCTCCAATTCCAGGAGAACTCCAGTTCCAGGGGAATCCGAGACCCTCTTCTCACCTCCGCGGTATTGCACGACACGGGTGCACAGACTTGCATGCAGACAGTACATTCATACACATACAAAAATAAATAAAATTAATTTAAAAAATTAAAAAAAAAGAATAAATTCATATATCTCTCTGTTACTACCATATTAGTTTCAACCATGGCAATGATACTGTGCATATTCTATGTTCATTCAAAAATATAAATTATTTAAGAACTATTATTGACTAATTTTCTATCCTGGTAGTAAGCATAGTAATTTCCAGCAATATGAAATTTAACCATAGAATATGGCCCTACATGAACTCACACTTGCTATAACTGCATGCACAATACCTGGACAAGATCAAGTCAGACAAAATTTCAGCTTAATTGGGGGAAGGCCTCATGAATTCCAACTGCAACCTGAAGAAATATTGAAGATTTATGGCTACTGAGGGAGGGAAAGTCAGTACACTTCATGCACCTAAAGTGGTTATCCATGTTGCCATAGGTTGTCCTAAAGCCTGGGTTCTTTTTGGATGCCCAGTTCACATACCTGAAAATGTTAAGAACTTATAATAGAGAGTAATCAATCAGTTTAAACAAACAACAATGAAATCTCTAATAACAAAGAGATCATAAATGGAGCCACAGGAAAATTTAAAGGGTCTTGAGGGAGATCCAATGGCAGTTCTGTTGCCCTGAGTGCCTTGTATCCAATAAATAATTAACCTTTCTAATTATTCCCATGAAGATGTTCTTATTTTTTTTTATTTCTGTATGTGTATGAATGTACTGTCTGCATGCAAGTGTGTGCACCCGTGTCGTGCAATGCCGCGGAGGTCAGAAGAGGGTGTCAGATTCCCCTGGAACTGGAGTTTCAGATGGTCCTTGGCCGCCATGTGGGTGCTGGGGATTGAACCCCGGTCCTCTGTAAGAGCGGTCAGTGCTCTTAACCGCTAGGCCATCTCTCCAGCCCCCGACAATGTTCTTATAACCATCTCCACTTAGGAATGGAGAATATAGCTGAGAATATGGCTGTGGGATAACTGTTGCCTAGCTCGTGACAGGCCCTCAGTTTGAACAGAACTAGCATGGCAATAGTGAAAATAAGAAATAGGCACATAGCCAGTCACAGAAAGAGCTCTGGTGAGGAAGGAAAGGAAGTAGAAGGCTTGAACTACTCTATACCAAGAGTTATTAACCTAAGCAATAATTTTGCTCATTGTGCATTTTTCTTCCAGGCTAACCTTGATTCTTCAAAGCTGGCTAGATTCGCCATGATAAATTAAGTTTTAGGTTTTGTTATTCACTTATTTTTATTTTATATGTATGACTGCTTTACTTGCATATATATGAGTGGAGCCATTTTCCACAATGCCCATGGAATCCAGAAGACAGAGTCAGATAATCTAGAATTCAAGTTACAAATGGTTGTTAGCCACCATGTGACCACTGGGAACTGAATCTAGGTCCTCTGTAAGATCAGCCAGAGCTTTTAACCACTGAGCCATCTCTCCAACCACAATTACATGTTATTTTTAATGAGCAATCTCTCAAGGAATTTTTCTCATCTCTGCAGTAGTCTCAGATTCAGTGCTCAAATCAGTTTTTTATTTTCTATCTTGTACTGATTTCTGTACCCAGAGAGTATGATGAATTTTAAACTGAAATTGTCTCTTAATATATATATATATATATATATATATATATATATATCCTAATATTACACATTATCTCCTGCTTATTTTCTCCCCAATATTAAACACATGAATGTTAGAGTATATATGTGAACTTTATTAGCTTCAAACTGCATATAGGATTCCATTCCCTGACTAAAAACACTATATTAAAACGATGTATTTGTTTCCCTATGAATTAAAAAAGTCACTTTCAATTGAGTAATTTCAAGCATTGCTTACACAGGACATGTAATCTCATAATAGTATATATATATATTATATAGAGATATATATATATTCTTCAGTGTGTGTGGAAAACACCTGCAAATAATATTTTACAAGTATTCTCTAAAATGGTCAGATCATATAACTCATAGAATTTTGTCTATAGAAAACTGGAAAATATAAAAAAATACCCTTTATTAGTCATTTTCCACTTTGAAAATCATTTTGGCATACATTTTATTAATAATTTCAAGATTTCTGATGGGACTGAATTCTTTGCATATTTTAAATATAAACTTAATGAAATTTTGTTTGAATTAGTACATTCCCCAATGGCATTCACAAAATAGCTCTAAAAAGTATTACAGGGTGTGAGACTTGAGTGTGCAGTGGTTAGGTCAGAGCCTCACAAGGACCACCTGAAGCACAGGTAGGAGCCAGGCGCTTCAGCCAGGCAGATTTTAGGATAGATCTACTGTTGGGTTGCTGGATAATTGATTCATTGGTTTGTTGGATAGCTAAATCTTTGTCTTGCGAGGCTGGTGGGGTGGAGTAGCCCTGATTGGTAGGATCAAACATGGGCCTGTTAAACCCTTGTAGGGTGTGCCTGTCTGGGTGGAGTCGCCATTGTACCTGGTAGTAAAACTGGGGCTGTTGACACTGTGAGACTTCAGTGGTTAGGCCTTGCTGGGACCACCTGAAGCACAGAGTACCAGGGCTTAGTCGGGTATATCCTCCTATCACCCCCATGCCCCCAGCCAACTGGAATTGCTAGAGAGTGTCCAAGTGGATTTTTTTGGAGAACCTTCAGAACAGAAAGGGAAGAGTGAATTAGACTTCCAATATATAAACAAAACTGAAAGCCTGAAACCTAGACAAGTCAACACTCCATAAACAAGGAGTGGGGGGAAAAGGCATCCAAAGGAGGCAAGCAAAGCAAACCTTCAACAGTGAAAAGACATTTGTGGTTTGCATAGGAATATAGGCAAAAAAAGGGAAACCCACATGCCAGGGACATGACAAAGGGACAACATGGGAAAGGTGCAGGATAATTCCACACCAAGCTCTACCAACCCTGTAGGAGATTGCTACAGTGGAGTGGGATCCCCCTGGAGGTGATCCAAGAAACAGATCATAGAGGACCTATGATCAGGCCTAGTCTGAGAAATTAAATAATATAAAGAACAAATCAGAGAACTAAGAAGAGAGAATGAAAAACTTAAGATGGACCTAGAGGGAGACAACAACAAACTTCAGAGAGAACTAAAGGGAGAGAAAGACAAACTCCAGAAAGAACTAGAGGGAGAAAATGACAACTCCAGAAGGAAGTGGAAACACTGAAAAAGGAAGCCAATGAGCGAAGTAAGGAGCACCAAGAAGAGATTGAGAAGCTCCAAAAGGAAGTGGAAATACTAAAGAAAACACAGGATGAAATGAAAAAGGAAATAGAACACTCATCCAATCAAGAGGAAAGGAATTAGAAAAAGGCTCAGAAATAAAATGGAGGAAGCAGAACAAAGAATGTCAGATCTGGAAGATAGCATAGAGCAACTAAAAAGCTGAAATAAAGATTATGAAAAATTTTAAAATACACAAAAGTGGAACAACCAGAAAATATGAGACACTATGAAAAGATCAAACCTCTGCATCATAGGAATAAAGGAAGGAGAAGAACATTAAGAGAATAGTATTGATCAGATCTTCAACAGAATAATAGATGAAAATTTCCCCAAACTAAAAACAGACAAACCCATACAAATATAAGAAGCACATAAAACTCCAAACAGAAAAGAAACTCCCCACACCATATCATAGTTAAAATGCTAGATGCCCAAAACACAGACAAAATTCTGAAAGCCACAAAAGAAAAACAAGTCACATATAAAGAGAAACCCACTAGAATTACAACTGACTTCTTGGAGCAAACCATGAAAGCAAGAAGAAGATGGAGCAAAGCATCCCTAGCGTTATAGTAACCCAGGTTACTATACCAAGCAAAAATGTCAATTATAGTTGAAGGAGAGAGAAAAATCTTCCATGACCTAAAAAGATGATACATGTCTGGAAAACCAACCTTTCAGAAAATACTTGAAGCATTTCAAAGGGCAGAAGAGAGGAGCAATGATCCCCAAGCACCTAGAAAGAGAAACTAATAAAAACATAACTGCACGTTGGGCATGGTGGCATGCACCTTTAATCCTAGCACTTGGGAGGCAGAGGCAGGCAGATCTTTGTGAGTTCAAGGACAGCCTGGTCTATAGAGCGAGTTCCAGGACAGCTGGGGCTACAGGGAGACCCTGTCTCGAAAAGACAAAAAAAAAAAAAAAAATAACTGCAGAAGTAGAAACTAAGACTACAAATGCAAATGGAAAATAAGGTGAAAGGAAGCAACATGCATCTTTCAATTATAACCTTAAATATTAATGGACCAAACTCCCCAATCAAAAGACATACACTGGGAGATTGGATTAGGAAACAAAGCCCATCTATATGCTGTCTACAAGAAACCCATCTCAGTTTCAAGGATAGGCACCAACTTAAGGTGAAGGGATAGAAAAAAATATTCCAAGCAAATGGTACCAAAAAGAAATCAGGTGTTGCTATTTGAATATCAGACAAAATAGACTTCAAAGCAAAAGAAATCAAAAGAGACAAAGAGGGTCATTACATCTTTATGAAAGGAACAACTGACCATGAAGATTTCACAATCATGAATATATATGCACCAAACTTGGGTGCACCAAACTTTATAAAGGCAGTTCTTCAGGACCTCAAGGCACAGATTAACCCCAACACACTAATAGTAGGGGACTTCAATACCCCACTAAGTCCTTTAGACAGATCAATAGGACAAAGGATAAACAGAGAGACATCTGAACTGAATGATACAATACACCAAATGGACTTCACAAACATCTATCGAATATTCCACCCAAACACCAGAGAATATACTTTCTACTCAGCACCCCCTGGAACATTCTCCAAAATAGACCACATACTGGGACACAGAAAAACACTCAACAAATACAAAAAGATTGAAATAATCTCATGTATTCTATCAGACTAGAGTGCAATAAAGCTAAATATCAACACCAGGATAAGCCCTACAACCTACAAGAACACATGGAGACTAAACAACACTCCCCTGAATAATGAATGGGTCAAGGAAGAAATAAAGAAAGAAAAGCATTCCTGGAACTGAATGACAATGATAATACAACACAACAAAACCTATGGGACACTTTAAAAGCAGTCCTAAGAGGGAAGTTTATAGCCCTGAGTAAAAAAAAAAAAAAACCAGAAAGAGCACAAGTGAACGATCTAACACTGCAGCTAAAAACACTTGAGAGATAACAACAAATGAACCCTAAATGCAGCAGACAGGAAGAAATAACAAAAATCAGAGCAGAAATCAATGAAATAGAAAGAAAAACCATACAAAAAAATCAATGAATCCAAAAGTTGGTTCTTTGAGAGAATAAACAAGATAGACAGACCTTTAGCCCAGTTAACCAAAAGAAAAAAGGAATAACTCCAAATCAATAGAATCTATGATGAAAGGGGAAATATCACAACAGACAATGAAAAGATCCAGACAATCATACGGGAATACTTCAAAAACCTATGCTATACTAAGTTTGAAAACCTTGAAGAAATGGAGGAGTATCTGAAATACTGGGGATCACCAAAGCTCAACCAATGAGAGAGACAGCTTAAACAGACCAATAATATATGAAGAAATTGAAGATGTAATAAGAAACCTCCCAACTAAAAAAAAGCCCAGGCCCAGATGGTTTCATACCAGAATTCTATAAAACATTTCAAAAAGACTTACAACCATTATTATTCAAGTTGTTTAGAAGGATACTAACAGAGGGAATTCTCCCAAATTCCTTTTATGAATACCCAAACCAGGCAAAGATACAACCAAAAAGGAGAACTATAGACCCATCTCATTAATGAACACAGATGCAAAACTTCTAAACAGGGTACTTGCAAATCATGTACAGACCCACATCAAGAAGATCGTATACCGTGACCACGTTGTATTCATACTAGAAATGCAGGGATGGTTCAACATACGAAAATCAATAAATATCATCAAACATATAAATGGACTGAAAGACAAAAACCACAGGATCATCTCAATTGATGCAGAAAGAGCCTTTGACAAAATCCAGCATCCCTTTATGCTTAAAATCCTACAGAGAATTGGATTGGAGGGATCATTCCTCATTGCAATCAAACCCACAGGAAACCCACAGCCAATATCACAAAGGTGCTGTCCCCATTGCTGTATGTGCATATGAACAATTTCCTGATTGCCTGGAAACTCTCATTTCACCACCCCTGGCTCGTAGTTATTCCATCCCATTTTATGCAATTGTCTCTGAGCCCTGGGTTGCAGATTTTAATATAGGAGTCCTATCCAGGAATACACAGTATCTCTGTAGTATTTTATTCTCAATATTTTGGCCATTTGTTTCTTTCTGGGTTAATTACCAGCTGCGGCATGAGGAAGCTTTGTCACCACAGTTGAGGGATGTATTAATATTCTCTCTCTTGCTGGGCATGGTGGAGCACGCCTTTAAGCCTATCACTTGGGAGGCAGAGGCAGGCAGATCTTTGGGAGTTCAAGGCCAGCCTGGAATACAGAGTGAGTTCCAGGACAGCTGGAGCTACAGGGAAACCCTGTCTCAAAAAGACAAAAAAATTCTCCCTACTGTTATGTTCCCTGAGCCTTTGGTGTAGAGGTTGTTTTGATACTTTTATCTTGTTGGTAATAAACAGGTATCTATCTCATTGGCCTAAAAGGTCATTCAGTGTGAGGGAACACATGTGTGATTCTGTATGCATAGCCAAATATACATGGCTGGAAAGGTCATAGATCCTAGAGAAAATTCTATGTCTATCACAACTCCAGACAAACACAATTCTTTCTCTTTGCTAAACAAGTATCTTCATATTACAGACAAATATACCTCTCACCATCAAAGAAGTTTCATTTTGAACATATGTAAACTGTTACAGAGTCCCACAACTGGACAAACTTAGAGAATAAGTGTCTGTGAAATTCCCATAACTAAGTGACACATCAACAATGCAACCTCTACACCTAAGATTCAGGGAAAATATGAGTTTTTTTTTTTAAATGGTAAGACAATTAGTTTAAGTTGGACTATTTACAGAAATACGAGTGAGGGTTTATTTATAGGCAATTTGAAATCCTTGCTGTAGAGCATTCTTAAATTCCAATAAAAAATGTTTGGTTGTCTGTAATACAGGCTTGCCTCTGTTGTACTATAGGCATGTCTTCTACAGCAGGTTGGTAAGTATAGTACACAAACTTCACAGTTTAGAAAGAGTCTATTGAGAAATGTTTCCTAACAGCTTGCTTAGAACTGTCAGCCACTATGAAATGTACCAAGTAAGGAGGGACCTTCTGGTTCATCTTCAGCCTAATTTTTCTAAGTCTTATAACCAACACATTCTTTGCCTTCAACAAATAGGGCCTTACTATTTAGTTCTGGTGGACAAGCAATAACAGTGGCAATGTCTTGCATGCTTTCCTGGGGCTCAGAAGCTTCCAGAGCAAACAGATTACAGGAATATAGCCCATTATTGTCCATGGGAATTTCTTGCGATAACCTTATGGATTCTGGAGACACATGTATTCACCCCCGACAAGTATGCTTATTCAACTCTTTTTAAATATACTTTTAAACTAACATTTTACATTTAGCTTTTATATTTAATAGTTTAACATATGAAATGGATTATTTACTCTTTATTAGCTATCATATTTTGGTCAGTAATATATTTTGAAGATCACTGAATTTTATCAGTGCTCACACTTATGTTAGCTTTGTTATATTTATCTCATTGTAGTTATTTATTCTCTCAGGATTTGTGACATTTGGAAGTTGACTTCCAAATCTAAAATAATATAATTATATTTTTACTTATTTTTTTAAATTTTGTGAATTTCACACATAATACATCTTGATTTATTTTTAGACTCTCTCCCTTATCTCCCCTATTGCATGATCCACCAACAATGGTTTCCATGCATTTTTTTAGGTATGTCAAAGCCTATCCATGCATCTCTAAACTCTTACCAGACAAATGTCCTCATGCAACAGATGGTGATTAATGCAGAAAACCTCAACAAGCCAAAGGGCTGAGAATAAGAGATTGCAGAGTATGTCTCTGTGTAGGATCCTATTTGAAACCTCTGTCTCCCAGGGCTCTGGAACCATTGCAGATGAGAGGTGGTAAGAATGGTAAAAGCCATATGTGGTAGACCACAAGAAAATAGTTTTCTAGACAGCTGGGAAGTAGATAATAAGAGTCTGTAGAATACTGGTCCCTGGACAGGAATCTTATACTTTTACCCTCCCATGGCTCAGGGACCATTGCACAATAGGAAACAGAAATATTGTAAGAGCCTGAGGAGGAGGTACATGTCAATATGGAAACAGAGTCTTTCAGGTTACTGCCACCTTGCTCATGTGAACTTACAGCAATGGTGTCATCATGCAAAAGACCCATTAAAATACATTCCAACAAAAACCAGCATAGAACTGGGGAAATAGGCATCAGGCTTGAACCTTAGGCAAAAAGCTATTGGCAGCTGATTACTGCTGGTTGAGGAAGAGTTAATTTTCTTTAAGGGAGAGACTCTAAATAGGCTGACCAGATTCCCGATAAATTAACTTGTGCTAAAGGATGTCTGGCAATACTAACTTGACTCAATAGGAATTAACATATATGGCTGAATAGATGAAATTTGGTAAGATGGCCTATGAGGGGTTCTTGGTATGGGAGAGCACATAAAGATGGTAACATTTTGTATAAAATATACAAATTCAATAAATATACATAAAAATTTATTCATATGAATGTTCAAAATAAGATAATTATGAATAACACTTGTCTACACACAAATATTCTTTTAGATTACACATACAAAATTTTATAGATATATTATATATGTAGACATATTCACATACACAGAGAAATAGAATAATGAACCATGATTGATGTACACATATGTCCTTCTTAGTAGAACTTGGATATAGTTTCCCATAATTATTAATATAGTTCTCATTTCTAGAATTATTGCATTATTAAAGTAAAACTTATACCTCCACTAAATTTGATGAAATTACTTGTGAGTTTGCTAGGAAAAAAATGATCCTCAGGAAGAATTGCAAACTCAAGGACATAAGCTAGGCTGACAAGATGTGTAGTGAGAGTTACAGCACATTTAATTAATCATAGTTCAGATGGAAATGAGTATCCAGGATTTGGACCTAAAATCATGTACCAATGTTCTGCTGTGGTGACAAAATGGCTTAGATGAAGAGGAGTTTATGCTGGTTCATATTTGGGGGAAGGGTTACCCTAAGAAAAGCAAGGGCAAGAGTCAATTTTAAGTGAGACATTTCCAATGGACAGGACAAGAGAATTGCTGTGATTGTGTTGTCCCATAGAGAGAAAGTACAGTGACATTCCAGATGGATAAACAAGGACAACGTCATTTATTTTGGCCTAACATATTTCCCACTCATTTTTTCACCCTGTCTACATCTAAGATTTGTTCATCAGTGCATTCTCTGTCAATGCTTATTAATATAGGAATAGCAGCCATTTATTGAAGACTTAAATATTTTGTATCAGCATTAAAATTGTTTATAAAAGCTTTAACAGATGGAATTCATAAATGCTTTTGTCTCTTAACGTTTACCCTGAATAGTTTCTTTAATATGATTTAGATGAAAAATTATAAGGAAGGTAACTTTCTCACTTTGTAGAGTTTTATGTCATGTACAAATCCAGAAATGCGCATGCAAATATAAATAGATAACTCCAGATAATACTAAGTTCTTTAGAGAAAATGAAGCTACAAACGGACCAGAATTCAGTAAATGAATTGTTTGCAGTAATTTTTGTCCCTATCTGATGCCATCTCTTTTTCCTTAATTATATATTTCCACCAAATTATGAGACATGATTTCTCTCCTGATATTTCTCTCCTTGACTCAGGCCACTACACCTGACAAGTGTAATAGCCTTGGTGATGTACACCAATCCAGAAGAGGTTTATATTTGTTTTTTTGGCATTTTATTACCATAAAAAAGATATGCTCTGAGGAAAGACATAGAAGAAATTCTTCTGAATTTCAAGTGATGTTGTACAAACAACAGGAATGTGACAACATGGTGAACATGGAAGCCCAGATACAAGTTCACTGAATTGAATGGAGATCCAGAAATAGAGCCATGTTAATTTTTCACAAATTACATACCAAGAAAACCATAGAACCCTTAAGTAATACTAGGCTGGGCCAAAAAATGCTTGTGAGGCTAGACTGAGTCTTCTCCCAAATAAATGACTTAAAAATGTAGAAGAACAGCTGGACCCATATTTGGGACACCAAAAAATTCTTGGATAACAAAGGGAAATAGTTGTATAAAGAAATTTACCATAATTTTAGATGTTCTTTCTAACCATAAGTGCTACACATATGCATACACAAATGTTCCAGTTTATACATTGCTATTATACATAATTACTATATTTTAGAAAAATTCAATTTATCCACATTTTTTCCAAAGCAGTCTTATGTAACTTAAATCTATTAAAATGAAATTCACTGGGAACAGCACATTAACCAGATGTTATGCTAAGATATAGATGCATAATTTAGCAGTTAAATTGGCTCTTTAAACATATGTTGGGTATTTAAGACCAATTTGTTCAATGTTGATAACAAGAGATTATCATTGTTTGGAACAGGTTCTGTACCCAAAGTCAATCTCAACGTTAACAGTATATTGTGAGTGTGAGTTTTTGGATAGGAGGAGTGGTCTTTTGTCTTAAGTAAAATAATGTTAATGTGGAAAGTGGATCTCTTTGTCTTTTCTGTCTAGTGCTGACCATATCATGCAAGTCAGTGCTGTTGATCTGAACCTATGTGCTTAATAATAGGTTACATGAAATGATGTGGTTTAGTAGCAATTCTGTTATTAAGAGACAAGTAATGAGCTGGGTATGGTGGCTCATAGCTTAAATCCCAGCATTCAGAAGCAGAGATAGGGGCTGGAGAGATGGCTCAGCTGTTCAGAGCACCGCTGACTGCTCTTGCAGAGGACCCAGGTTCAATTCCCAGCACTTACATGGTGGCTAAGAACTGTCTTTAATTCTAGTTTCAGGAGAATCTGACACCCTCTTCTGACCTCCGCGGCATTGCATGACACAGGTGCACCAACCTACATGCAGACAGTACACTCATACACATAAAAAATAATAAATAAATTAAAAAAAAAAGAAAGCAGAGACATGAGGGGCTGGATCTGCAAAATGAGTTTCAATCCAGACTGACTTATGAGGGAGACACTCGCTCTCAATAATAATAATAATAATAATAATAATAATAATAATAAATATAAAACAATATAGGTAATGATAGCACCTTTGTATGGTTGTTGTCAAGGCTGGATGATTTAATATATTAAGCGCTTCAAGTATGCTGACCTACTATAAAATTGTTGATAAAGTACAGATATTTTAGTATATTGTTGTTAGTACTCACAATAACATTATAAGTGTGTTCCCTACAAAAAATTACACACATGCACATACATAAACACATATATACACAAATAGAAAAGGATTGAGAAGGTAAGGAAGAGGGAGGAAGGAGAAGAGGAGGAGAAAAAAGAAGGAAGAAAAGGAGGAAAACAGAAAATTAGAAAAAGCAGAAAAAGAAAAGGACAAAGAGGAGAAAGAATATGGCTAGTGGAAAATAGAATGTGCCCTACATGTTTTGCTCCGCCTAGTGTGATAAGCAAACTGGTATGCCTGAACACTCTCAAGATAAGGCTGAGTCCAGGATTGCTGTCCCACAATTATTTCTTACCTGTAACAAGTTCTTTTTTCAACAATGTGGAACAATATTTCTCCTTGAAGTTTACATGTCTATAGAAGTTATGTAGAATTCTCCTCCAACAGAAATGTTTTTATCTTTTCCCAGTAATTACATATGTAACTATTAACTTATATTGCCTTAAACTTCTCTTCATTTTACATTCTAGTTTTGAGTATGACAAACTCTGTGCTATTTTCTGATGTGTCAATAGTTCTATGTGATCTTCATAGGAGAAAGGTGATCAACTTGACCTCTCAGAGATTAAAATTCTTTTTTGTGGAAGTAGGGGAAAATACATTTTTATCATTCACCAGTTGCAAAATAATCTCTTAAACAATAAAATGATGCTATGATACTTAGACAATTTGAGTTTTGACTTTGTCCAGGTATGCTAGGGCTGTGGCTAAGAACACTAACAGGAGCTGATAATTCTTTAGGAAGAATTTCTCCTGTAGTGCTACTTCAGCTTTCCCAACTAAGATTTTTAAAAAATGATGAGTTGTATCTTACCATTTATCTAAACTCCTTCACTTGATTAATACATATATCAGAACTTCATGTTGTATACTATAACTATAAATACTTTCATTCATTTCATTAAAATAAAAATGACTCTCTCTTTTCCTTTAGCTCCACATTTCCTTTCCATATTCCTGGATCCTGCTGTTACATCAGGATGTATACCCACATATAAAGGATTAAGGCTATAATCTGTGACAGAGGGAGAAGATATTTCATTTGCTTTTCTGAGTTTGTATTATTTCACTTAGTATGATAATCTCCAGTTTAATCCATTTACCTGAAAAATTCATAATTTCATCTTTTCTCACTGCTAAGTATAACTCCATTGTGTTAAATGCATTATATTGT
Organism: Rhizomys pruinosus; assembly: GCA_009823505.1. Lineage (NCBI taxonomy): Eukaryota > Metazoa > Chordata > Mammalia > Rodentia > Spalacidae > Rhizomys > Rhizomys pruinosus. Next base: position 221,938 of record VZQC01013948.1, on the reverse strand, counting down.
CATTATCCATTTATCATTTGGAAACATTTAGATTGTTTCCATTTCTGAGAAATGAACAGCAGCAAACATGGTTCTACATGGATCTCTAAAGAAGAATGGGTCCTTTAGGCATATGCCAAGGGTGCTATAACCAAATAATATGGCAGATTCATTTTTAGTTTTCTAAGAGCTCCCCACACTGCTTTCCATAGAGGTTGCACATATTTGTATTCCCACCAGCAGTGGAGTTTTCCGATTTCTCCACATCCTTGCCAGAACTTGGAGTCTTTTGTTCTCTTGCTCTTAAGTATTCTGACTGGGGTAAAATGGAATATTAAAATTCCTTTTATCTGCATTTCTCTAATAACTAAGGATATGGAGCACTTTTTAAGGTTTTTCTTAGCCATTTTTATTTCTGACTTTGAGAACTCTCTGTTTAGATCCATAGTCCATATTATTATTGGCTCATTTATTTTTTGTTTTTTGAGTTCTCTGTATATTCTGGATATTAACCCTCTGTGGGATGTGTAGCAGGAGAAGATTTTCTATCATTCAATGGGTTTCCTCTAAGAACAGTTCAGACTGAATGCTTCTGGTTGAGGAAGAATAAATCTTCCTTAATATCTCTAGATAGGCTCACTAGACTCCAGTGAATAACCAAGCACTGAAGGACATCTGGGTATAAATACTTGTCCAAATGGGACTTAATATGTATGGAAGAGTACATGAGGTCCAGTGGGAGTGGGAGAGGGCATGGATAGGAAAGGGTCTAAATTTGACTAAGAACTGTTGTATGAAATGTACAAAAGCTCAAAAAAATGTTTAAAAATAAAAATAATTAACTAAAATGAATACAAAGGTCAATTTCCTGTAGATGCTAATAATACACTACAAAATATCTCTAAGAAATATTTGAATATTATTTAGTTAAAAGCAGGTGTTGCAGAATTTTAAAAATTAAACACAAATTCTATCATTTCACTTAGATTAACATTATAAAGGATTGGTATTTATTAAGTTGGAGCAAAATATGTAGACAGGCAGGAGTGAATTAAAGCTCATATCAGTATTAAATTTATCATTTGAATATGACCATTACCTACAGCTAAAATGTTCTGAAATTCCAGAACTCATGATCTTTCTACTTAACTTCATAGATAATTTAAGAATGTCACCATTTCCTTGGCTTGAAATTTACATAAATTTCTATAATCCATTCCCTCATCTAACATTCCTTAGAACAAATTGGCTCTACTGCTCCCAACAAGTATTCATTACCAATAGATCCTGAGCTAGGGTTAGGGCATCTTCCCCTCCTTCCTACCCATGCTGTTTTTGTTTTTGTTGTTGTTGTTTTGTTTTGTTTTGTTTTGCTTTCCTCCTGGCTTGGTCTTGCATAATTTTTGCACTCCTAATTATAAATAACCTAGCTGTGTTCCTCAGATTTCACCTGCAATTCTATATTAGTCATGTTTGATTACCACAGGTTTCATATAGTTCATATTTTTCTTACAAGATTTTATCAAAATTTGTTGTTTACATAGTTAAATTATATTACAACAGTGCCTTTTTGCTTGGTAAGGGGCAGATCTCCTGTTGATGATGTTATCAACAATTTGTTTGCAGAGGAATAATTAAGGGAGATATTTGTTAAGGGTTCTTCAAAATAATGAGTTTGATTTATTTAAGTCATGACTATTTCCCTATTCTTACAGAATGGTCTTCATTCTTTTCACATTCTAGCTGATTCACGGACACATGTGGGTAATGCCTCTAGTTTTTATAATATTTATCACTATTTAAGGTATGCTTTATTGCACACCTTCCTAAGTCATGCTCACAATTTGAACTCCATTTCCAAAGGAAATAATATCACTAGAGAGATGACTCATGAGCAAGCAACTGGCTTGCACACACATATGCTTTACATGCTTGCAATTGAAATAGTGTTTTGTATCTTTTTCCAAATCATATAGAAATACTATTTCCCAATTTGTGCTAAAAAGCCTTAACCCTTACATATAGGGATTCTCTACTAGTAGAGCACTATGATGAGCTGTGTTCACTACATAGTAGTTCAGCAGGTACTCCTTCAGGCCACACCACAAGTCATATGTCATACACCTGACTGCAGTGGGTGTACATTCTTTTCTTAGACACTGAAACTGATGGTTTATATTATGATCAGCCAAAATGGAGATCTAGAATGTGAAATCCATAATGAAATTCTGTAAATGTAAGGATTATTTCAGGGAAACTCAGCCAATTGTGAAATTTTCTGATAAGTGCTTTTATGTAGTTGAGTGCAATTGAATGTGACAGGGCTCTGTCTGCACTTGAAGCTGGATGTAGACAATTTCTCAAATGTGTTACCATGACAGTAAAATAGTTAACTGGATGAATATAAGATAATTTTATTGTATGTATTAAAAGCAAAATGTCTGAAAACAAAACAGTAAAAACTAGTACATCTTACATTTTCATATTCTCTGGTACACTAAAATAACATCCCAGCTCAGTTTTTAATAACATCTGAAATTTAAATAAATTCTTCTGCCATATTATTTAATTTTAAGTTTTTAATAATAATTGGAAGTACAAATGGTAAAACACATACACAGAAACACACACACTCACTCACACAATCAAAATTGAATCATATACTCCAAACTCTCTGGAGTTGCATTTCAAGCATTTACAAATATTGCCACATATAATACAGCACACACACACAAAAAAATAGGAATTGAATGATTCCTGTTTGACTTGAGGTTTGTGAAGACCAAGAAACTAATCAGCATTTAAGATGTTAAATATATCTATTGTGAGGGTCTGAATATTTCTAAACTACATCATAGATTATTTCTTCCTTCTGAAAACAGCTATGGATTCCATGCTTTTCTTTTCTATTCATTATATTATTGATATGGGATATAACTTGCTGTGTGTTTTGTATCTATCTTACAAATCTGTGTATTTTATGAAGATATGGATTTTGGAGCCAAATAATATATATGCATAAATGATTTTATATATGGAGCCAAACAAAAATATATACATAAATGATTTCATAAACAATTATTTATTGCTAAAAAGGTGAAGCTTGGCTGGGTATCTGACATTATTATGCAATGTTACAGTGATGGGTTAAGTTCTAAAAGAACTAACGAGATACTACGTATTGAGTGAAAACTCACACATTTGCATTTTGTGCTGATTACTACACAGGAAATGGAATGTTAGATAAGACAGAAAAGATACTAAAGAAGAAAGATCTCTAACATCAGACAGATGCCTCCAATGAATGAGAGAATGTGATTACGTCAGTGTGGGATAAATTATATCTTCTTTGAAATGGCCTAATCACCAGACATGCTGCAAACTTTGGAGTCTAGTTAGAGGGAGGAGCTAAGAGCAAAGCTGGAGCTGAGGAAGAACAGGTTCCTGCCTGGGTGTGGGAAGGTGCCCTGGTCTTCGGAACTCTGGGACTCTGGGGGGCGGAGGCATATGGAAAGTCCACCAGGCAAGGCTGGTCTCTTTCACCATATTACCAACTTGGGCAGAGTGCACGGAGTTCACGCAGAAACTGTGGGTGGCTAAGTAGAACAGGGGCAACAGGCTGCATGTGTGGCTCAAGTGAGTGTGTGCTTTTTGCCACTACTTTGTAGGCAAGCCCAACTCAATAAATTCTCTAGTCTAAGATTTGAGGGTTCTCTCGTTTTTTGCCTTAGTAATCAAGGAACTGGGAAAGAGCAGAAGTGGGATGGCAGTTTGGACATTACTATCATAGCTGTGTGCTGCATGTGCTTCCACCCCAGGAGGAAAGCTGCTCTGCGATGTCAGGAATTAGTATTGATTGGGGGATGGTAGAATATTTAATATTGGGACTGAAAAGATGGCTCAGTGGTTAAGCTCACCGGCTGCTCTTGTAGAAGATCCTGGTTGGAATTCCAGCACCCACATAGCAGCAAACCACCATTTATAACTCCAGTTCCAAGGGATCTAACACTCTCTTCTGACTCTATGAGCATTGCACAACACATGTATGTATACATATATATGCAGGTAATACACATGATAAAATAATAAAAATTTTAAAGAATATTTAGTATGAAATATTTATTTTAATTTAGTATCATAAACTGATATTCTATTATTTTAAACATATTATTAATTTCTTTCTTGACAATTTGGTAAATAGGTAATTTTCTATCATATACTTCATTGCTTTGGGGATAAAATATTATCAAAATAGGAGAAGTAGAGAAAGAAAGGAAAATCTTGACATCCGAATATGTTTCTATATCTCTGGAAATGGCAAGGGAATCTATTCTGAGAACTGTGCTTCTTGCCAGTGGCGTCTGGCAATTAGTCCTGAAATATATTTCCCAGGTTGCCAAAGATCTAGGACTCCACTGTACAACTTTAAAAGGAAAATCTGTCTTTGCACCTTCAACATGAGTTCTTTCAAATCATAAATTTTCACATATGCAATTATGTGCATATAAGCCTCATGAAAATGACCTACTTACACTAAGTTGGAATTTAATTGAGGAAATGATTACTATTAATTATGAGCATCACAGCTTCAGATCATTAATCTGGAGTACAGCCCTCTCCAGTGCCCTATCCTCTTCTAGACCCCCACTTGTGCTTCTCCCTATATGTCACAGCCCAACACTCTCTTTTTATTGTGTCTTTGCACATTTATTCATGCTCTCACCCCAAATCTCTTTCAAATAGCTACACCTGACATTAATATTTTGCATTGAAAACACACTGAAAAGTTTAATTTGTCTTTGAAATTTTTGCTGTATTTTTCAACAATTTCAATCAGTTTGTGAGCATTATATCATTTCTTTATGTATTTTACAAAATTTTAAATATGTAATCTCATAAGAAAATCAGCACAGTAAATTCACTTAACATGGACCTCAATGTGAAATCAACTACTATACTGTATATTGGTAAACAATAAAAAATAGAATGGTTCCCCTTGTAATATAAAAAGTGATGAGAAAATTAATAGTTTATAACTATAAATCTCGAGATAGCGATAACTGTAATTAAGTTCATGAATCACATTTATTCTTATCAGTATCCATTTTATTTTCCTTAAAAATGGACTCACAGAAAATTGTCAACTTGGAAAAGCTATACTACTCATAACCTCTTTTCAGAAAAGCTACAAATTTGAAACTGAGCCTATCATCACATGAATGGGCTTGCAAAGTTGGTATGGAAAAGAAAGAGGAAAAAAAAGATGATGGAAATGCAATGCTCATGTTTTATATTCTCCAATAAAACAAAATTCAGATGATGAAAAGTAAAATTTTAACCCCTATAATATTTAAATGAGCAAAGTTTAACTCTTGTTTCTTGCAAAGTCTAGAATAGAGCTAGGGCTTTTCTTAATTTGGGGAAGTTTTCTTCTATAATTGTGTTGAAGATCTGTTCAATGCCATTGACCTGTATGCCTATAATTCTTAGATTTTGCCTTCTCATGTTCTCCTACATTCCCTGCATATTCAAGCCCGATGCAAAGGGCTGGAGAGGACATAGAGCCTAGAAAAAAACCCTATCAGTGTTTTATGTCTAGACAAATGAAATTTCTCACCATTCACTAACTATAGAATCTTATATTTACACATTAACAAATATCTATTATTCGATCTGGCTTCCTCTTAACTCAACATGCTGTTTTCTGTGTTGTAGAGATTTTTAAGTACCTTGGTTAGTTTTAGTCACAGTTTATTTTATTTTTTGAGGCTCTTCAGAATATGGGTGTTTCCATCTCTTTCTCTGTTTTCATATTTGTGTAATGAATGGCTGGGGATTTGCAAAGTGGTCCAACCATTATGAAAACAGTGAGGAGAGCTTTTTTTGCTTGTTTTTATTTCTTTTTAAGAAATTGAAAACTCACACTGCATTCCACAACTCATGTTAAGTTCTATCTGGTCAAGCTTTTGTACCCAGATGTCCTTTGATACAAACAAATTCATCCACTAGAGTCTAGTCAGCCTATCTAGAGTTCATAGGGAAGGTCTACTTTCCCTCATCCAGTTGTAATGAGTCTCCAACAACCTCCAAGCTAGAGCTGGCCCATTGCCCTTTTCCTTCACTCTACTCTGGGCCCTTGATTGAGCATTTGAACATATCAAAAAAAAGTTCTTTTTTTTATTAATTTTATTTATTTCTGTATGTGTATGAATGTACTGTCTGCATGCAAGTCTGTGCACCTGTGTCATGCAACGCCGCGGAGTTCAGAAGAGGGTCTTGGATTCCCCTGGAACTGGAGTTCTCCTGGAATTGGAGCTTCAGACGGTTCTCAGCCGCCATGTGGGTGCTGGGGATCGAATCCGGGTCCTCTGTAAGAGCGGTCGGCGCTCTTAAAAAAAAAAAGTTCTTAAACAAATTAAGAACCCCTCCCTATCCATGCCTCACACTGCATTCCACAACTCATGTTAAGTTCTATCTGGTCAAGCTTTTGTACCCAGATGTCCTTTGTTACAAACAAGTTCATCCACTAGAGTCTAGTCAGCCTATCTAGAGTTCATGGGGAAGGTCTACTTTCCCTCATCCAGTTGTAATGAGTCTCCAACAACCTCCAAGCTAGAGCTGGCCCATTGCCCTTTTCCTTCACTCTACTCTGGGCCCTTGTCTGATTGACATGGGTTTCACAAGTGACACCTCTGTTCCCACAGGTTCACATGTGCAAGTTTCCAATGCCCTATAGCCCTCTGTTTTCTTATGTTCGTGGACCAAACCTGTCTTTTACAATCTTTCTACCCACCTCTTCCACAATGTTTCCTGAGCCTGAGAGGTGAATATGAGTTCTATCCAGAGACACTCTGCAGTTTCTCATTTTCTAAAATTAACAAGTTTTCAGTCACACTCTGTTATATAAGGGCACTTCATTGACGATATTTGAGTGATGCATTAGTATTCTCTCTACCTTCTGATCCGCTGTGCTCCATGAGGTCCATCAGTGTAGGTGAAGAGTTTCCTCCTAAAAGTGGGCATCTGTTAGATGTATATTCTCTTCCTGACCAGTTGTGGAACTCTGAAGTACCCTCCATCTGTTGCAAAAATAAGCTTATTTGATGGGTGGTATGTGATATTCTTGTTGGTAATGTAAGAATTATATTATACATATACAGCAGGATGGGGGGAAATGGAAAGAAACTGGAAGAGAAGGATAGTAAAGAAGAGATATTAGCAGGGTGGAGGTGGGGATAGTGGGACTGTTTGGGTGGTAGGAGAGGAGGAAGGAACACGCTGGGTTCCGTGGCGGGGGGAGGGGGGGCTCGTATCAGCAAAAATGGTGGGAGGAGGGTGTAATGAAGGGAAATGGGGATTATAGGGACCCTTGGATTGGGGAGGGAGGAGCAAAGTTGGATGACAGGAGCAACAAGAGAGTAGGTGCAGGAGAGGCAGAGCTACGGATCCAGTGACTCCTCCCAAACAGCCAGCTCACCATGGAGGAGGGGCTATGGGCTCACAAGGCAGAGAGTGCTGGCACATGGCTCCCTCTCATTTCCCCAGCACCGTGGTGTTCAGAATGTCCCAGGGAGGACTACCCAAGATAAACCTGAAAGGATCATCAAAGGAGCCTTGTAAAGTATGGGTTTTCCCCATTTTCTCTGTAGGAAAATTCCACTAGTCTCCCCTTAAACAGAAGTTTTTAGCTACTTTTTTCTTTGGTTATGTCTCTTGGGTCCTCTGAGCAGCCAGTACTCTTTATCTGTTGAACCAACTCTCCACCCTCTTCTTCAGTGCTTATATCTCTTTCCTATATTCACTTTCCAAAAAATGAATTGTCTTTGTTATTTCCTTTAACCTATATTTTTATTTTTCTTGAGCTTCAATGGAGAATTTAATTGTATCTTTCAGAGGTCATTACACTGTTCATTTGCATGTTCTTTAAACTCCTTGAATACTTTGGCCATGTTTAAACATTGTTTCCTTAAATTCAGTTTTCTGGAATTCTACTAGGAAGTTCTCATTGGTGAACATTTCTATAATACTAATGGTATTTGGAGGCAATACAGTCTCTTTATTTTTCATGTTATTTCACTTTTTGCCATATGAACAGGGCATGTGGACTTCTTTTATTTGTTATTTATTGCTCTTTTTGAGTGGAAGACTTTTTCTGTCCCCTTTATTTGTTATTTATTGCTCTTTTTGAGTGGAAGACTTTCTGTCTCTGTTGTTAAATTTTCATTGTTTTCAGCTCTAGTATGAATAATTATTTATATTTCAGATTGTCAGTTTCATTTTTATATTGGATGGACAGTTGTTATTCCAGGCTGGCCCAGAGCCTAAGCAGCACAATCATGTCCTAGTCTTTCCAGTGGGGGATGGTAAAATAGGCTGCCTCCTCACTGTGCTTGTTATCTCTGATGCTGTGCAGAAGCTTTCCCACTCTGGTTTTAAGAACTGAATTTCTAACCAGGCGTGGTGGCGCACGGCTTTAATCCTAGCACTTGGGAGGCAGAAGCAGGTTGATCTTTGCGAGTTCAAGACCAGCCTGGTCTACACAGTGAGTTCCAGGACAGCTGGGGCTACAGAGGGACCCTGTCTTGAAAAGACCAAAAAAACAAACAAACAAAAGAATTGAATTTCTAGTTGACAAGGTCATTATTTTTTAAATTATTTTGTTTCCTTGTTGTACTTGGCCATATTACATACTCTTTGTTGCTATGTCACCTAATTTTAGCACCTTCAGAAACATTTTTACATAATATTACTAATGAAGAAACCAGAGTGCCTGAAGATAAATTATAATTCAAATAATCTTAAAGATATATTTTCAAAACAAATCCTATTGAGACCAGGTGAAAAAAGTTATTCCAGTGCTAAAAATAAGACATGCTTGTCTTTTGTAATTTGCACCTGGTCCTGCTAATAGGACTCTTAAAAACTGGGGAAAATTAATAATTTTTCATGGCCATTTGTCTTCATTATGTTAAGAATAAAATTCAAGGTTGCATTTGATGATCGGCATTGGAAGGTATTTGTGTTTCGATTAGGCATAAATTGCTTTGTAAATGTCATCAAACCACTGAGATGAAGTTCCAACTGTCCTTAATGCATTTTAAACGGCATATATTCTTAACTTAAAGTGTCAAAATTTTATCTTAGTAGCATCGATCTTGCAATTTGTTTGATATTTTTAAACAAAAATTTGTGAGAGTTTAATATGAATTCTACTTGCAAGGGTACAATTTATTTCTCAAGATAAAGTACTTTGGCAGGTACTTTCCACAATACTTCAGGACACAGCATAGGCAGTTTTTCTAAGCACTGATTCCTGTATCCTCCAAGGTTCTGACAAAAGTTTTTCTGTCACCACCCCCATTTCAGTGTGTCCCTCAGTGGAAGCCTTGCTGAGGTGTCCTTTGTGTATGAGGAAAGGCTGTCAAGTAAGAAGCTCTGAACTCTTTGCCTCACCTCACAGGTACAAGGAGGCTTATTCTAGGGTCATTAAATTAACTTTCACCTACATTGCTCCATAAAAATCTCACTTGTTATTTGTAAACAAACATTCAGTGTTTTCAGCATATTTCCTCTAAAATATCTACTACTCTGCATAATATGTCTAGCTGCCTCAGAATGATATTGGAAAGCAAACAGTGAAGAAGCTGTATGGTATTTAAAACTTGGTTCAAAAGCTACAATGGAAACAAATCGCTTGTGCATTGAGCATAAGCTTTACACAGCATCAAGTCACCTCAACAGTCCCAGCATGGATTTGGGAGATTCCTTTGAAGCCCCACCCCTATTTTAGGGGCTATTCTATGGGGGCTGGATTAGGACACTCAAGTTTTCTTCAGGAACATGAGCCCCGAGAGTCTATACATCTTCTAGGAAATGTTCTCACATCCATGTATATACAGGTAGCACCAAGTGGACATAGCGTGTTTAAAAAAGGAGCATGTGTAAAAGTAAAAGTAAAAATGTCTATATTAAACAACATTGCTCAAAAGGTTTTAATAAAAATGGTAATACATTTAAGCTAATTGGAAATATAAATTGTTGTCCACATTTGTTTTACTTATAATTTGTATAACAACAACTTTGGGATTAATGTATACAAATGTTCTCTATAATTTTTGTGCTGTACATTATCATCTTGTAACATTTTCTTTTACCTGTAGGATAATTTAACTAAAGGAATTAAGTTTGCTTCCTAAACTAACAATATAAAGTCAATGATAAACAGCTTTGGTAAATTTAATGAAAATTTACACCTGGATTCCTACCTATAGGTATGTGTAATACAACTGCCTTTTTGAGATTCATGGGTCAAAAAATAAAAACCTAAAACAAAAAAGGGGGGATATAGTTATATATTAAACCTTTTGTCAAATTTTTCAATGTAAATATTAAAACTAACTATGGGAAAAGATTTGCATGTTCCCACAGGTCAAAACATCACCAACTTAATGGCTGAGAAAGAAAAGATAAAGTTTTGTGCAGGATGTACCAAGAAATACCAGCAGAAAAGTTGGCCCAGCTAAACATTAAAAGGAAGAAAAGCCTCAGACTGCTACAGGCATCAAACATTTCTGTGGATCCTATTTGTAACAACTGTTTATAATGTGTCCTGATGAACTTTATCTTCGAGGTGCCACAAAGTTTTAATATGAGAGACTTTCTCACCTCCTTTTCATAGAACAAATAAAAACATGATGGTAATGAAGTCATTCCCTAACTGTAAATTATAGCCAACTGTTATAGAGGTAATTTCTTATAAAACCAGTATAGCTGCTTTCTTTAATTGACTGATAGACACAGGAACTGTATAAGGATAATTCTCTATTCAGAGCCAAATATAATACTAAAGTCTTTATAAGCTGGGTAATTAAGCAAAATATATTAATACAGGAGAGCTCTGATATCAGCAATGGATTATTTGGCCAAGGAGATGTTGGCCAGGGGATCCAAGCCCCCCAAAAAGGTAAAAGCTTTTTGCTTGTAAACTGGGATACGTGCAAGAAGAGAGGCAGTAAGGTCATGCTGTCTAGGACTGGTGTAAGCATGGGAAAGATGTATTGAGACCACACTTGCAAGTATACAATTGGTCTCTGGAATGTCAGATAGTGTTACCAAATACCACTAAATCAATAAAGCAAATATTGATCTCCTTGAGTCAAGAAAGACTCCTCCATCAGCATCAGCTACACCTCACCTGCCTGGAAATACTGTGCAGCAGTGGCAGCCATATGTCTATATAATCCCAAATCTAATTGGCTATTAGCTCTCTCCTTGGAGGAATAATTCACAGCTGATGCCACAAACTTACATCCTCTAGTGGTTAGGAGATGTTATAAGCCACAATAAGGACTTGACATCTTTTACAGAAAAGCTATAGCTCATGGAATAGCATACCATCGAAACATCTGGGTCTATACCAATGTAACCTACCATAATAATTAGTACTGTTTAAATGCCTGTATATATAATTGCTTGTGCTTCATTAGGAGTAAAAGGTTATTCCTGGATAAACTGCCAACCCATGAAAGGAAACAGCCTGAACTGATCAGAGTCCAAAACAACATCTCCAGAGAAAGTAGACTGTTTTGCTTCTCTCCCACTTTTGTCCCTTTTCTAAAGCCTAGGGAGCAATCTGCAGAAGAGGGGGTGTGGTAGAATGTAAGGGCTGCAATTGGGTTGAATTGTGAAACTACAGCAAAATAGATTGGACTCTTATTTGATCAACATGATTGTACATATAAGCCCCTCCAGCTGGACAATGGGGGCCTTGGGCTGTATAAGTTTGGGCATAGGTGCTTACAAATTGGTTTTTTTTTTATATTTCTTTTTTTTATTATTTTATTTTTATTGATGCTTTGTGCATTTTGTACATCATTTTCCAATTCAGATCAGGCATTTTTCCCTTTAACTTCCCCCCCACCCCCACCCCATCCCAGATCATGTACTCTGCCATAACTGTCTTGCATCTTTCTCTGTTTTTTTGTTTTTTTTTTTTCCTTTTTTAGCTATAAGTGATAATCCATGAGTACAAGCATCCTTCGTGCAAAACCAATCTACAGGCTGTTGTGTCCAAACCCCCACAGCCCCACCATCCAGTGGGGGGTGACATGTTGTTTGTTCAATCAAGTTGATCAAATGAGTGTCCAGACTACATCGCTGTAGTTTCACCATTCACCCCAATCGGAGCCTTTACATTCTACCACGCCCCCTCTTCCGCAGATTGTTCCCTAGGCTTAGAAAAGGGGCACAGGTGGATGAGAAGTAAAACAGTCCACTCTCTCTGGAGCTGTTGACTTGGACTCTGGTCAATTCTGGCTGTTTCCTTTCATGGGCTGACAGTTTGTTTGGGAGTAACCTTTCGATCCTACTAATGAAGCACAGTTAGATATATAGGTATTTAAGCAGCACTAATAGTTATGGTAGGTTACTTTGGCATAGACACATATGTTTGGATGATATGTTAATCCATGAATTACATTTTCCCCCCTGTTAAATATGACAGGGTCTTACTGTGGCTTATAACATCTCCTAACCTGTAAAGGATGTAAGCTTGTGGCATCAGCCATGGGTTATTCCTCCAAGGAGAGAGCTAATAGCCTTGTAGCATACTGTACAAATTGGTTTTACATGAAGGATGCTTGTATGCATTACTTATTATTTTAAAAATCAAATAAAAAAATAAATAATAATAATAATTAAAAAAATAAAATCACAGTTGGTTGACTTAAAAAAAATAATAGTGCCAAGTCAAAATTCTTTCCCTCTAGACTTTCAGGGTTATTGCTTTAATGTCTTCAGCATTTGAATATAATAATAGGGCTCTATGAAGACAGCCTCACATTTTTCCAATTGTGAATGTCTTTGCAAACTTCAAGTTTACTTATTCAAAATATATTTCAATGCTGATGATTTGAGATGCTTTCATGATTATTATTGTAATTTTTCTTACATTTCAAGAAAATTTCTCTATGTCTCTAAGAGCATATGAATTCCATTAATTTTATTTGTGCTTTCTGGGAATCTGGTTATCCTTGGGTTGGTTAACTTTGCCTAACTTATGTACCCATAGTTTTTCTAGTTTTTCCTTGATAATTTTAACCATTTTGTTTTATTGTTTGCCATCATTCTAAAAATATGCTTTGTTATTTAACACCAGCAAGGTAGCTCACACTTTCTATTTGAATCATAATTATTTGCTTAACTGTAGTGTAAATGCTTGCTTCCTCCCATAAAATAACATCTGTTTGACTTAAAAATAAGGGAGCATGTAGTCCAACAATGGCAGTCCATATTCTGACGAGGCTGAAATCCCCTTAGCTGTTTAGTCCACAAGCTGGGTATCTCAGTAGTCTCCATCTGGCATTGAAGGTTTGGAGGATTCTTGGATAGACATGAGCCCTCAGTCCATACTGGAAGGTTAAAAAGCTATGTCTCATGTCTTTTAGGAGTGCCAAAAGCAGTGGCAGCCACAGGGTAGATGCACTTGCTGGTAAGAATTGAAGACAGGCCAAACCACAGTACTCTCTTTTTTTCTTTTTGTCTTTTTACTAAGATCTCAAGTGTTGTGTCTGCAGTACAGTTTCTCTGGTCTTACTGATTATTTATTTCTAGTTGTACTTTCATTTTGGATGCTTAAGGCTATATATATATATATATATATATAATATAAGTTGGAGAGAACAAACAAAAAGAACTGAAAAAAACTTCTGGAAAGACTCATAAAAAGATGCAGGACATGTATGGTGGAGTGCAGGGACTTGGGTGGGGTGGGGGGCATGGAAAGGGAAGTGACTCTAGATTTGATTGAGAAATGATGTATGAATTATGGAAAAGTTAATAACAATAAAAGGTAGCATGTTTTCAAAGGTTAATACTTATGTTTGAAACTCTACATATGTAAAACAACACAAGTGTAATAGGCAAAATGAAGTCAAAGGACTAGGTTCAGAATCAGTCCATCATAGATTATTCCTACAACTTCAGGAAATCATATTCTCACACTCAAAGGAGGATAAAGATGCCACTCTGCAGGCTTCACAGGACTGCTGTGAAACACAAGCCAGCAGAAAAATAGAAGGATTTTGAAAACTGCAAACTTGTTCAAAATGTAAGTAATTTATTAAACAAAATAATTCCCCCAACTTTTTTTAATGTTTCTACAAAGCACCTGTCCTTTAGACCTGAAATTCATTTAAAGTTATATCAAATAAAACATCTGGCAGAAACTGGAATCTTTTTTTAATTTATTTTTTTAAGTTTTTTTTTTATTTTATTTATTTCTGTATGTATATGAATGTACTGTCTGCATGCAGGTCCGTGCACCCATGTCGTGCAATGCCGCGGAGGTCAGAAGAGGGTCTCAGATTCCCCTGGAACTGGAGTTTTCCTGGAATTGGAGTTTTGGACGGTTCTCGGCCGCCATGTGGGTGCTGGGGATCGAACCCGGGTCTTCTGTAAGAGCGGTCGGCGCTCTTAACCGCTAGGCCATCTCTCCAGTCCCAAAAAACTGGAATCTTAAAATACTAACAGTTGTGGGTACAGACCATAATTCCCTCCTGGGACTTGAAAGCAAAATCTTTTTGCTGAAGACAGGGTATACTTCAGACACAGGACTTGGGCCCATTGAGCTCGACTGACCTGGACACCCTACTCCCTGAATACTAGTTCTCATAATATCAGAAAGTACTATGAAAGCTGCCAAAAGAGAAAATCTAATAAAAGTTCCTACACAAATGTAAAGGATAGGATCCTCAACAATGATCTGCCCAGAAAACAATCACTATTGGTACAATAATGGCACTTAGTGTAACCATGGCTAAGTGCATGTAGTTGGAGAAGTCATAGACCAAGAACATAAAGAATAATATAACATTTTCACTTGCTACAGCAATACAATTTTTACTACATTCTAAATATATTTATATTCATAGAAAAATGTACTTCTCACCAGTCATCACAGAAGTTCTTACAACAAATGAAAGCTATTACATAATTCCACAACTGGTCAAATACATAGAATAATTGGCCATGATGTGCTGAACCTTAATCAATGTATCTGCAATGCAACCTCTATATCTAAAGCTCAAAGGACATTGTGGAAGAAAGAACAGAAAGATTTTGAGAGCCAGAGGACCAAGATATCTGCTGCTATCTGGTGTATTCTAGACTTAATAGAGCTGGTGTGCCTGTGGAATCGCCACAGTAGGTAATCTAGAAGGGTCTGCATAATGTTGAAACCATTTGACATGCCAATTTGGAAGGGGCAAAATAATTACAGGATGCCACCTCAAGATTAAGTCCTATGGCAATCAATGAATGCTGAAAGAAGTAGAATCTATTTTTTCCTGGGACTAGCTTCCTAAGAGACTATATAATCCCAAGTGGACAACCATAAGCACATATACACATAAGCACCACTAAATGAGCTCTGTGGATTTTATATATATATATATATATATATATATATATATATATCTTAATATATATATAGTGTATTTACAGTGTTGCATATGCATGCATATTTTAAATGTATGCATGTACATGCTACACCAACAATGAAGGAAAAGAATTTTAAAAATGTGACACAATGAGCATGGAAGGAGTTGAAATTGGCCTGAGAGTTGTGGAAATAATGCTAAGATAATCATCATATATGGAATTCTAAGAGTTTATTTTATTTATTATTTTTATTTTATGCATTGCTTGCATATGTATAATTGCACCCAGGTCCTGCAATGCCTGTGGAAGTCAAAAGACCTTTGGAATCTCTGGAACTGCAGTTAGGCATAGTTGCTAGCTCCCCTGACCCCAGGCCCACTGAAAGAACAATTAGTGCTCTTAAACTCTAAGCCATTTCTCCAGCCCCTCATGTATTAAAAGAAAAAAATCAAAGTGTGTCCATTAACTACAGGTGGGACATGTTGTTGTTGGATCTATAGATGAATTATAAACAGATGCACAAGCATGACAGTAACTTACACAGGGCCCTATCGTTAGGACAATTCTGTGTAACATCACTCCCTTGTGGATCATACAGAATATCAGAAATATGATCTGTCATTCTACTGATTTGAATGCTGAGATATGTCAGTGGTAATGACACTGAGTAACTAAAGATGCTAAGTCAAACAGGCTTGAAATGTCTTCCAAATATCCAGAGAAATATGTGTATGGACACCGTGCCTGAACTTTGTCAGATACCTTGAAGCAAGGAAAAGGCAAAGGTGAGAGTATGTCAGCTATAAATGGCCTGATAAAAAGTAAAAGTTAATATCAAAGTATAAACTCAACATCAAAAGAGACAGGAATTGAAGCAAGCACTGCGAATGCAGAGATGCTGGACAGCTGCATACTTGTTCAAGGGTGGCAGAATTATGCACCTGATATATTTGAATTCCAGTGAACAAGTGTCCTTCCATATATGTTGATGTAGTAGCAGGTGAAACTGAGGCAACACAATCTCAATGTTTTTTGTAATTCCCATTTCAATTATCATGATTTTTTAAATTCAATTTTATTTTCATTTATAATTCCAATATCACTGATCTTGAGTTTTCAGTTTAGGAGATAAATCATTACTATTGCCACATAAGGAAAATAAGTGACTGAACTCAGTATCTGAATACTCTGAGGAAACTGACAGAAAAGTTTTATGCAAATTTTTCTTTTCTAATAAATATAAATTAATTTTATGCAGGACAAAATTCAACTTAAGTCAGTTTTCTAATTATTATTTTCCTTGATGCATTTGGAGAATCTTGATTCTTTCACAGATTCTGAAATATAATGACAGACATGTGTTTTAAACCTAAAATGCACATTCAACTTTCAGGACATGGCCATGTTGTCAAAATACTGTCATACTTAAATTAGTTCTCGATGTTAATACCCACACTTATTACAAACTAGGAAATATTTTCTTTTTTTTTAATTTTATTTATTTATTTGTATGAATGTACTGTCTGCATGCAGGTCTATGCATCCGAGTCGTGCAGTGCCGCGGAGGTCAGAAGAGGGTCTCAGATTCCCCTGGAACTGGAGTTCTCCTGGAATTGGAGTTACAGACGGTTCTCAGCCACCATGTGGGTGCTGGGGATCGAACCTGGGTCATCTGTAAGAGCGGTCGGCACTCTTAACCGCTAGGCCATCTCTCCAGGCCCGGAAATATTTTCAATGAATTACATAGAATAGTATCTGTGGTAATTGTTTGATTTCCACATTTGCCGATCAGGACCTCATAAATAAATCTATGACTACAAAAGGACACCACAACCTTGTCTCTCCCCAATGAGAAGATGAAAGCCCAGGCTGAAGAACTGGAATTGCCGGTTCTTGCACACAATCAGTGCTGTCATCTTTTCATGCAGGGGCCTGCTGTGGAAGCAGAACATGCTTTTCCTAGGTAGGCTTCTTGTCTAAGAAGGCAACAGTCTATGTGATAGCATTCTGAATGTGAATTGAGAAGACTTCAATTGAAGAACTGTCATTCTCTCATAGGGCCAGCTTGACCAATTTCATCAAAATGGTAACAAGAGCTGTGAGTGTGAAGTGGCTCAGCAAAATGAGACACTGATCCTAGGATTTCTTTCTTTTCCTATTAATGTTATGCTCAGGATTACCCCGGCTTTCAGGACTATTATTAATTCTAAGTTACCAGTGTCAAAATAAGGGCATATTCTGGCCTCTTCCTCTGACTGTGCACATTTGATTTTAATCCTTACTCTTCCTGCCCGTCTTCTGTCCAGTCTTCACTGACACCCAAGACAGGCATGACATAAAACTGAATTCCAGTGTCTCCAAACAAATTCTGGAAAAAATAGACAGCTATGCTCATCATTGTGAATGATGAATGACAGTTACTAAACACAAGTGGACACATGGTGACCTCATCACCTAACTCTAATTTGTACTTATCAAACCGAATGCTGTATATTAGAAACATAGTCTCGCTATTTCAAATGATAATATTTGTAAAGGTTTTATTACAGGAAAAATAGAGTCTCATTTAATATTCTCCATAGAAATTATTCATTGATGAAAATCAATTGTTAAGTCCTAATTAAAGAGTGTTCTAATAAACACATGATTGTTATTGCAAGATATCACCATGAGCAAGGATATTTTGAGATGCTGTCACAGCCAAGTGCCTTGTAGGATACAATTACAAAATATAACGAGATCCCCAGCAGAACAATCGGGGGTCAAATAGTGAGATGTTTTGACTAACACAGTGGCTTTATATGTAAATAATGCGGCAAAATTTTCTGATTAATTTTGACAAATGTAACATATACATATAAAACAATAATAATAAATTAATCACTGAGGAGGAATTAGGAAACACAGTGTTTTCTACTTCATAGTTTTCTAAAGCAAAGTTTCTTACATTTTAAAATTAGAAAGGTCATGTAGGAATTTTTAATTTTATTATTTAAAGCTACCTTAAGTAATAATTTTTAAAATATTTTATTTATTAATTTTTATTTTTTGTGTATGCGTGCATTGCCTATATGTATGTAAATACACCCATGTCCTGTGATGCCTACAGAGGTCACATAGCACAATGGATCTCCTTGAACTGGGGTTTGGAAGGATTGTTAACCACCACATGAGTTCTGAGAATTGAAGGCGGATCCACTGAGAAAGCAGCTAGTACTATTATCCTGTAAGCCATTTCTCCGACCCCAGTAATAAACACTATGTTTATATAACTTCATACATAATATATATATATATATATATATATATATATTATATATAACTTAAAAGTGGAATTTGAGGAAATAAATTATTATATAACTATCTGACAGACTGAGTATTCAACTTGGACTTCTGTTCAAAATTATCTTGTTTCTCAATATTTCCTCTCACATTCTGAAAACTGTTGTGTCCGAAGAGTGCACTGTAGATTGCATCTTTCAAATTTTGTGCCTATAACTTTCACCTCTCTGGTACTCTGTTCTTGCTCCAGCCTTCAATCAGTGAAGGCATATTGGAAAATGGGCATTCTGTGGCTAGGGAGATTAATTTGGCACAACAGGTCTTAACACAAAGAAAGAATGTATAGATTCTAGAGGGGAGGTTGTGGGAGAGTGTTAATGTACAAGGGGGTATACAGGATATTAAGAATGACTGAAATGGTATGTATGAAATACACAAAAATTCAACAAAATTGTATCCAAAAGAGAGGAAATTGGTATTCTGAATGAAGACTTCCTTGTAAAGTGTGGATTGAAATCCTTTGATATTCTGACTGTTCCTTTTAACATGCTCAGATGATTTTGTAGAGTCAGACTTAGTCATAATTTCAAACATCAGAAATAGAAATAGGGTTGAATTTGAGGGATTTAAATATTGCTCCATTACCATAAAAAAATGAAATTTTGCTGGGCATGGTAGTTCATGCCTTTAATCCCAGCACTCGGGAGGCAGAGACAGGCAGATCTCTGTGAGTTCGAGGCCAGCCTGGTCTACAGAGCAAGCTCCAGGATAGCTGGGACTAAAGGGACACCCCATCTCAAAAACAAACAAACAAAAAAAAAATTGTATTAACCACCTGATGACTAACATTTTCACTACAAAAAATAAAGTAATAGAAACATAACAATATAATATTACTTCACAAGCTAAATCACATTCAGGAAATAAACTTTTGAAAGTTGCTTTGATTTATTTATTTTTCATATATATATATATATATATATATGTGTGTGTGTGTGTGTGTGTGTGTGTGTGTGTGTGTATGTTAATAATACTAATTACAGCTGGTCATGGTGTCACACGCCTTTAATCCTAGCACTCAGGAGGCAGAGGCAGGCGGATCTTTGTGAGTTCAAGGCCAGCCTGGTCTACAGAGTGAGTTCCAGGACAGCCGGGGCTGCAGGGAGACCTTGTCTTGAAAAGACCAAACAACAACAACAATAATAATAATAATAATAATAATAATAATTATTCTTGGAAGATTTTTCTCTCTCCTTCAACTATAATAAACATTTTTGCTGGGTATAGTAACCTGGGTTGGCATCTATAGTCCTTTAACATTGGGAATGCTTTGCTCCACGTTCTTCTGATTTTCATAGTTTGCACTGAGAAATCAGTTGTAATTCTGATGGGTTTCCCCTTACATGTAACTTTCAGACTTTTGTCTTTGTTTTGGGCATCTAACGTTTAACTATGATATGGCATGGAGAGTTTCTTTTCTGCTCTGTCTGTTTGGAGTTCTATGTGCTGTCGTGTATTTGTACTGGTTTGTTGTTTTTAGTTTGGGGAAATTTTCCTCATTATTCTTTTTTTTTTTTTTTTTTTTTTTTTTGGTCTTTTTCAAGACAGGTCTCCCTGTAGCCCAGCTGTCCTGGAACTCACTCTGTAGACAGGCTGGCCTTGAACTCACAAAGATCTGCCGCCTCTATTATTCGTGGAAGATCTGATTCAATACCCATTCTCTTGGGATTCTTTTCCATTTCTCTATTCCTATATGCGGAGTTGGATCGTTTCATAGTGTCCCATGGCTCCTGGTTGTTCCATTGTTACTGTTTTAGAATTTTCTTATCTTTACTTGTGAGTTTTTTAGTTGTTCTGTGTTATCTTCCAGGTCTAATATTCTTTTGTTCTGCGTTCCTCCATTCTACTGTCTGATCGCTTTTGCGTCCTTTCGCTCTGATTGGATGAGTGGTTGATTTCCTTTTTCATTTCACTTGTGATTTCTTGAGGTATCTCCACTTCCTTTTGGAGCTTCTACAATCTCTCCCTGTAGACTCTTTCTTCACTGGTTGTTTCCCTTTTCTTTTTCAACATGGGGTCTCATCAGTGTTTCAAATCCTTCTGAGTTTGTCATTGTTCTCTATAGGTCCTTCTTGAGTTTTTATTCTCTCTCCTTATTCTCTGACGTGTGTTCTTTATATTCTTTTATTCCTGACTATGTCCACAATTGTTTCCTAAGAGCTGTGTCCTGGGCCACCCCCAGGTGGATCTCCTGTAGGATATCACCACAGGGTTGTAGAGCTTGGTATGAGATTATCCTGCCCTTTCCCATGTTTCTCATTGTGTCCCTTGGCATGTTGGTTTCTCTTTGCCTGTATTTAACGCAAATCCCAACATGCTCTCTTACTGTGTTGAAGGCTTACTCTTTCAGAGCCTTCAGTGTTGTTTGTTTGTTTTATTGATTTGTTTTTTCTCCTTGCTTATGGGTGTTGACTTGTCTAAGTTTTAGGCTTTCTATTGGAATCTAACTCATTCTTCCCTTTTGTTTTCTGATTCTGATCCAAAGAATCCATTTGGACACTCCCTTGGCAATTCCAGTTGGGGAGAGGTGTTATGCCTGTTTATCCTCACATTACTTGTGCTTTCAGGTGGTCCTGGGAAATCCCCGATCTAAGCTTGTCCCCACTCCTAATTACTTATTCTTTAACATTATTCCCCAAGCAAACAAGAAATGCACAATATCTCATGGATGAAATTAGCCATTGTAATCTCCAAGAGGGAATGGGAATACTCTTTCTTGTGAATATTAAACTCTAAATCTTCTATTTAAATAACTATATAGGTACATAGGGCAGATAATGCAGCTATCACAGGCACACAGCTTAAATGTTTACATATGATGCACTGGCATATTAACCACCACCAATTAATGACAGAAATTTGAGGACAAATGAACTACCAGATTTTTTTGAGCAAGACAAAATTGAAAATTATAAGAGTTTTATTATTTGAAATTGCATATAATTTATACAATATAATGTAATAGTGTTCATCCATCATCACCTCTTTATAGTTTCCCATCAGTGCCTTTTGAACAAACAGTCTAGAAAATGTTGGAACGTCAGGTTATTTCTATAAAATTGATATTAATTATAATATGATTGGTAAAAATTCTAGAAGAAATTCCATATCATGGCTTTTATAAATGTGTTAAGGACAAATTAATAGCTCAATAAAATAATGATTTTAATTATACATTTGGCTTAGCTCCAAGATGCAAAGTGATTAGTATTTGATTTTTTTAAGTGGGCTGCGTTCCTAATTTCTAGCTTCAGTTGGATGACGAAAGAGTAATTATAAAACAACGAAGTGAACTTGATATTCACTAATTCATTAGACATTCAATGGCCCTTTCAAAAGAAAAAAGGATAGAGCTAAGCAATTCTTGGTCTTTTTTACCAGGGAGGTAAAAAGAGTGGTAAAACCGTGAATGGTACAAACGGTGGCGTTAACTGCACTTATATATTTATGCATTCAACTATGGATAAATAACATCATAATAAACAGTAAATATACATTAAAAGGCATTGGTGTACAATTCTAATCTCAGAGTGCATCTTCATTATACTGTTATATGAGTTTTATGTTGTTGACTATCAACTGTGTTATCTATTTAAAAGAACAAAATTTCATAAGGAGATGCATGTGTGTGTGTATATATATGTAACTGTCTACTAAAATTTCATTAGCCTAGTTAACCAGAATTNTTTTTTTTGGTCTTTTTCAAGACAGGGTCTCCCTGTAGCCCTAGCTGTCCTGGAACTCACTCTGTAGACCAGGCTGGCCTTGAACTCACAAAGATCTGCCTGCCTCTATTATTCTGTGGAAGATCTGATCAATACCATTCTCTTGGGATTCTTTTCCTTTCTCTATTCCTATGATGCGGAGGTTGGATCTTTTCATAGTGTCCCATGGCTCCTGGTTGTTCCAGTTTGTGTATTTTTAAATTTTTCTTAATCTTTACTTGAGGTTTTTAGTTGTTCTGTGTTATCTTCCAGGTCTAATATTCTTTGTTCTGCTTCCTCCATTCTACTTCTGAGGCTTTTGCGTTCCTTTCCTCTTGATTGGATGAGTGGTTGATTTCCTTTTTCATTTCATCTTGTGATTTCTTGAGTATCTCCACTTCCTTTTGGAGCTTCTAAATCTCTCCCTGTAGCTCTTTTCTTCGCTGGTTGGTTTCCTTTTCTTTTTCAACATGGGGTCTAATCAGTGTTTCCAATTCCTTCTGGAGTTTGTCATTGTCTCTCTCTAGGTCCTTCTTGAGTTTTTCATTCTCTCTCCTTAGTTCTCTGACTTGTTCTTTATATTCTTTTATTTCCTTGAATATGTCCACAATTGTTCCTCTAAGATCTGTGTCCCAGGCCATCCCCAGGGGGATCTCACTGTAGGAATCTCCCACAGGGTTGGTAGAGCTTGATCTGGAATTATCCTGCGCCTTTCCCATGTTGTCCCTTCTTCGTGTCCCTGGCATGTTGGTTTCTCTTTGCCTGTATTCCAATGCGAATCCCAAATGCTTCTTCACTGTGTTGAAGGCTTACCTCTGTCAGATGCCTTCATTGTTTGTTTGTTTGTTTTATTGATTTGTTTTTCTCCTTGCTTATGGAGTGTTGACTTGTCTAAGTTTTAGGCTTTCTATTGGAAGTCTAACTCATTCTTCCCTTTCTGTTCTGATGCTATCCAAAGAATCCATTTGGACACTCCCTTGGCAATTCCAGTTGGGGGAGGTGTTATGCCTGTTTAGTCCTCACTTACTTGTGCTTCAGGTGGTCCTGGGAAATCCCCGATCTAAGCTCTGTCCACTCCTAATTACTTATTCTTTAACATTATTCCCCAAGCAAACAAGAAATGCACAATATCTCATGGATGAAATTAGCCATTGTAATCTCCAAGAGGGAATGGGAATACTCTTTCTTGTGAATATTAAACTCTAAATCTTCTATTTAAATAACTATATAGGTACATAGGGCAGATAATGCAGCTATCACAGGCACACAGCTTAAATGTTTACATATGATGCACTGGCATATTAACCACCACCAATTAATGACAGAAATTTGAGGACAAATGAACTACCAGATTTTTTTGAGCAAGACAAAATTGAAAATTATAAGAGTTTTATTATTTGAAAGTTGCATATACTTATACAATATATATGTATAGTGTTCATCCATCATCACCTCTTTATAGTTTCCCATAGTGCCTTTTGAACAAAAGTCTAGAAAATGTTGGAAGTCAAGGTTATTTTATATAAATTTGATATTAATTATAATATGATTGGTAAAAATTCTAGAAGAAATCCATATATTGGCTTTTTATAAATGTGTTAAGGACAAATTAATAGCTCAATAAAATAATGATTTTAATTATACATTTGGCTTAGCTCCAAGATGCAAAGTGATTAGTATTTGATTTTTTTAAGTGGGCTGCGTTCCTAATTTCTAGCTTCAGTTGGATGACGAAAGAGTAATTATAAAACAACGAAGTGAACTTGATATTCACTAATTCATTAGACATTCAATGGCCCTTTCTATGACTCAAATATCTTTGTCTTTTGTACCAGGGAGTAAAAAGATGGTAAAACCTGAATGTACAAACGTGGAGTTCTAACTGCACTTATATATTTATGCATTCAACTATGGATAAATAACATCATAATAAACAGTAAATATACATTAAAATGCATTAGGTGTACAATTCTAATCTCAGAGTGCATCTTCATTATACTGTTATATGAGTTTTATGTTGTTGACTATCAAATGTGTTATCTATTTAAAAGAACACAACATTTCATAAGAGTATGCATGTGTGTGTGATTATATATGTACTGTCCTACATAAAATTTCATTAGCCTAGTTAACCAGAATTAATAAAGTGCAAATCCAAACTAACAAAATCAGAGATGAAAGGGGAAACATGACAACAGATAGCAAAAATATCCATAATATCATAAGGGAATGCATTGAAAATCTATTTTGCCAGGTGTGGTGGTGCAAACCTTTAATCCTAGCACTTGGGAGGCAGAGGCAGGCGGATCTTTGTGAGTTCAAGGCTAGCCTGGTCTACAGAGCGAGTTCCAGGACAGCTGGGGCTACAGGGAGACCCTGTCTCAAAAAGACCAAAAATAATCTATTTTATTACATTTGAAAAACTAAAAAAATGGATGAATTTCTAAATAGATGTGAACTACCAAAGTTAAATGAGAAAAAGATAGACAGCTTAAACAGACCCAAACCAAATAAGAAATTGAAACAGCAAGGAAAACCTCCCAAATAAAAATGCCCAGTCTCAAATGGACTCAGAGCAGAATTCTACCATTCAAAGATCTTACAATGTTCTGGATTGGGGGGGGGGGGG
>VZQC01013948.1:185872-195933 GCA_009823505.1 Rhizomys pruinosus | reverse complement strand
AAAAAAAAAAAAAAAAAAAAGGAAAGTCAAATTTCAATGAGAAAACATTCCTGAATGATATGTGGTAGAATGAGGTAAGTCCATTTTCCTTATCTCTTGTGCTCTTGTAAATCCCACAGCAGAGCCTGCAAAAGGCTTACAGTGTGCTCCCTAGGCGGTATGAGCAGATATTCAGTTATGTTCATAATTTGGCAATTCTTTATGGGTTATCACTCCCAAACACACATTTGAAAACCAATATTTTCTTCATATTTTCCCATTAAATGTGAAAAATATGAACACTAAATAGAAAAAAGGAATTCAACAGCTAATTTATTTTTTTTCTTATTTTAGTGATATGTGTTTTAGGATATTGCCTGCATGTATAGTACCGCACCTATGTCATGCAGTGTCCTCAGAGGTCAGATGAGGGCATCAGATTCCCTGGAACTGGAGTTAAGGAAAGTGGTTTTTTGCTGCTATGTGTGTGATGGCAACTGAACCTGGATCCTCTGCAAAAGTAAACTAGTGCTTTTAACTGCTGAGCCATCTCTTCAAGCCCCTCAACAACTACTTTTTGAGTGAAAGGATTAAATACAGTATTGAATGATTTTAATCACAGCCTGAAAAAATAAGTCTCTAAAAGTATAATAAACTCACAACTTTCACTTGATTCCCTATAGGTACTGCATTTTATGCTTAATCCAGATGAACTCTAGCTTAAAAAAATAATTATTGTGATTTTGTACATTTCATACAAGTGTTTAACTTTAGAGTCTGTCCTTTATTCATCCCACCATACTAGATAGGCTTACAAGACACAGATGGATGAACTTGCACCAAAGGATATCTGGGTACAAAGTCTTGACTGTATAGAACTCTACCTTTAAAAGAAATAGCATTGATTTTTTTCTCCTAAAATATTATTTGAGGAATGTAACCACTTTTAATATTGTTCTACATGTCTGTGAATGTAGAATTATAATATTTTTCTATAGGTCTATGAAGAAGATAAATGGTTGATACAATTGATTTATGTATGTGAGGATCTGGATTCAGCACTACAAAAGTATAAAATAAAAAGTTAGCTGTGCATTTTCCTTATGTAGGCATCATTTAATCTTTCTATCACATTTAGACTTATTTTGTAAAGTGAACTAATATAATTAATTGTATTGCTAATCTTTCAGCTCTTTGTGTTTAATCATAATTTGTTTAATATATAAATATTTATACATTTAAAATGATTTATGTGCATATTAAACATTACAGTCAATGTTAAAATTTTAACAAATATTGTAGACAACATTAAAAAAATATTGTTAAGAACAATCAGATTTTTTTGGCTTGCATTGTGCCTAGGGAAATTTGACTATGATTGAGAAATCCCAATTAGCCTGATAAGAAGATCTTGCCTGGTTGATCACTATACCCTGCTTGGGACAACTGTGTTCACATGACTCCAGAGCCTTGTCACTACATGCCTTCTTCCTGGAGAGCTTCTGACTGACTTAACTGGAACCAGCCTGTTCCTCCAATAATGTAGTAAAATTAAGAACCTGACACACACAGAACAACTAGCTATGCATACATGATCAGAAAGCATCCAAACTACACCAACAGTATAAACAGAAACAAACTCCAAGTAACTTAGGCAAGTTAGAATTTTATATCAGACACAAAACCAATGATAGAAGTCCACATTTCCAAGAGACAATGCACAAAATCAAATAATATGGAAATGGAAATAATATATTCACATCAAATCTCACAAGTCTTATAGAAGCATTTTATAAAGAGAACTACCCAGTGCAACCCTAGGAAACAGAACTTAAAAGAACAATCATAAACATGATAAAAGAATTCAAGGATTTTAAAGAAAATGAAATAAAAAATTCAAAGAACACCAAGAATATANTTTTCTCTTTCTTTTGCTTAGATGTGCCAAGGGTCTGTCTATTTTCTTTAGCCATTCAAAGAACCAGCTCTTAGATTCGTTGATTTTTTTATTGTTTTCTTTATTTCTATTTCATTAATTTCTCCTTTGATATTTATTATTCCTTCTCATCTACTAAGTTTGGAGTTCATTTGTTCTTGCATTTCCAGAGCCTTCAGTTGTACAGTTAAATCTTTTACATGTGTTCTTTCTGATTTTTAATGTAGACACTAAGAGCTATAAATTTCCCTCTTAAGACTGCTTTTAAGATGTCTCAGGCATTTTGTTGCATTGTAGTCTCGTTTTAATTTAGTTCCAGGAATACTTTTATGTCTTAAATTTTTATTTAACCATTGATAATTCAGGAGTGTCTTGTCTAATATACATGAGTTCTTGTGGTTTTTGGAGCTTCCTTTGCTGTTGGTTATAAGCTTTATGATAGAATGCATATAATTATTTCATTTTTGAAAAACTTTCATACAACATACATAATTTCTCAATACAATTTAGACTCATTTCCCTTTCCATTTAATTTTTTGGAACTTGTTTAGTTTTGTATTGTTTCTAAGAATGTGATCAAGTTTAGAAAAGATTGTATGTGCTGTTGACTAGAAAGTGAATTCTCTGGTGCATGGGTTGAATATTCTGTAGATGTCCATTAAGTCCATTTCTTGTAAGGTGTTATTTAATTCAAGATTCTGATGGATTTCTCTTTATATGTATCTTGTTTTTCTCTAGCAGCCTTCAGTACTCTCTTTTGTTCTGTATATTTTATTTTTACTATGATATATCATAGTGATTTTTCTGTTCTGGTCATTTCTACTTGGTATTCTATGTGCTTTTTGAAATTCTACAGGTAATTCTTTCCTTAATTTTGGGAAGTTTTCTTCTACAATAGTGTTGAAGATCTGTCTAATGCCATTGGCCTGAGATTATTCTCCTTCCTGTATGCTTATAATTCTTAGATTTGGTGTTCTCATGTTGTCCCACATTTCTTGTGTTTTTTTAAAAAAATTACATAGTCTTTGCTTAAGGATTCCAGATTTTATACTTTGTCATCCAGTCTTGATATTCTGTTTTCTGTTTCATTCATTCTGTTTGTGAGGTTTTCTGGTATTTTTTTTTTCCAATTTCCTTATTGTGCTCTTCAAATTCATGCATAGTTCTGTTTGGATTTTCCAAACTATTTCTATCTCTTTTGTGAATTTGGTTTTCAAGTCATGAATTGTTTTTCATATTTCATAAAGCTACATACTGTGATATTCCTGAGCTTTTTTGAGTTATTTCTTTGAGTTATTTCTCTGTGTTTTCTTTAAGTTCTTTGATCACGTTTATAGCAGTTCTTTTAAAAGCTGAGTCCAGCTATTCCTTGGAACGGTTTTCATTGTAGTGCCCTTCTAGAGGGGGTGTGGGTTTTGTCGGGGACATATTCCCTTGGTTTTTCATATCATTTGTGTTTCTGCACTGGCTTTTGAGCATATGGATGATCTTTATTGGTTATCTGACAAGTAGGTGTTTCTGTTTAGCTTTTGTTTACTAGAGTATTGACTATTAATAATTTATTTTGTGTATAGCTTAGTTACATTTTGGTCCATGTCCTAGGTAGGCAGGACTCACCAACATATCAAGAGTCAAGGAAGATGGGGATTTGGATTAACTGAGGTGGTGCTTAGCACCTATGCATTCTGTGGGGATCCTAGTCTGTGTGAGAATAGGGTAGGATGTGGGAGGAGGACTGAATGGGGTGGCTGGTAGATGGGATGTTAGCAAACTGGATCTCCACCTGTAGTAGAAAGAATGACCCTTATATTCCACCTTGCACAAAAGTCAAATCCAAATGTACCAAAGACGTCATATGAAGCATGCGATTTTATTTTTTCTTTTTTGCCAATTTTTTATTGAAGCTTTGTGCATTTCATACATAATTTCAAATCAAATATAGATCTGTACCCCCCTCCTTGCTCCCCACCCTACCAGAGCTCATGCACTCTGCCAAACATGTCTCCCATCCTTTTCTGTCTCTCGAAATTCTCAATGCAGAAGTTTACTGTTTCCAGCAGTTCACCATTTCAGTCAGTTCTTTGACCCAGTCTTGTTGTCGTTGTTGTTGTTGTTATTATGCCTTCCAATATTCACCACTCCAAAATATGTATATATGCATGCCACATATATCATAGGTTTTAGCACCTTCAGCTTATGATTTTTTGTCTTTTTAAAACAGGGTCTTCCTGTAGCCCCAGCTGTCTTGGAACTCACTCTGTAAACCAGGACTTGAACTCACAAAGATCTGCCTGTCTCTGGTTCCCAAGTGCTAGGATTAAAGGCGTGTGCCACCAAACCCAACTAAAGTTGTTTTTTTTTTTTAAAGATTCTGGATATTTTTCTTTTTTTGGTCTTTTTCAGACAGGGTCTCCCTGTAGCTTTATTAGGCTTAAAGATGTCATGTGCGTAGACTCTATCTTGGCAAGCCCAATCCTCCATCAATTCTGCCCTCGGGGCTTTCCCTTCCTATGGTCACTAAATGAGGTCCAGTAAGCACTGCATCCTGCCTTGTTTTACCTGTACTGGTCTCCTTGATACAGCCTGGGTAGTCCAACAATGGGAGTCTATACTCTGAAGAAGCTGAAACCCCAGACATCCAGAAGTTGTATGTCTCAGCAGTCCTCATCTGGCCCTGAAGGTTTGGAGGACTCTTAGCGAGAAATGAGTCTTCAGTCCATATTGGAAGGTTGAGAAGCTATGTCATGTCTTGAATGATGGCAAAAGCAGTGGCAGCCACAGGGTAGCTGTACTTGCCAGTAAGATAGGCAAAACAATTGTGCTCTTCTATTTTTTTTTTCTTTTTGTCTTTTTACTAAGATCTCAAGTTTTATACGTGAAGTATAATTTCTCAGTACTTACTATTTATTTATTTCTGCTTATACTTTCCTTTTGGATGTTTAAGGTGCACAGTTAGCCCAGATTAACCAAGGCTTTTGTTTTCTCAAGGTCACTTGAAGATCTGGTCCTCAAGGGTCACTCAGGTTTGTTTGGTATTTTGGGGGGGGTGGGTAGGGGGAGCCCCTGGCTCCTTTTGGCTTTTCAATCACCAGTTCCATCCACTCAAGGACACAGTTAGTTCTTTTCTTTTTTAAAACTAGAGAATTTGGGGCCTAGAAACATGACTCAGCAAAAAAGAGAATTGGCTCTTCTTGAAGAAGAACTTGGTTTGGATCCCAGGACCCACATAATGGTTAACTCTGTGTTTCAAAGGATTGATACCATCTTCTGACTTCCATGGACATGTGCATGACATGGGTGCCCTTACACAGATGCAGGCACTACACTCATATATATATAAAATAACAATAATAAATAAATTACTAAGATTAGAGAATATTGTTTTACTTAGAAAGTTATTCTCATGGAACTAATTGTAANAAGATCTGGTCCTCAAGGGTCACTCAGGTTTGTTTTTTTTTTTTTGGCGGGGGGGGAAGCACTTGGCCCCTTTTGGCTTTTCATTTACCAGTTCCATCCACTCGAGGACAAAGCCAAGTCTTGCTAGATCATGCTTCCCTTTTTGAAGCATGA
The DNA here is from genome assembly GCA_009823505.1 of Rhizomys pruinosus. NCBI lineage: Eukaryota > Metazoa > Chordata > Mammalia > Rodentia > Spalacidae > Rhizomys > Rhizomys pruinosus. The sequence goes on along the minus strand of VZQC01013948.1, from coordinate 190,445 downwards.
GCAAACTTTCCTCTTTATAGACTGGACATTGCCTGAAGTCCCACTAGTGGATCTCCATGACCTCCCTGAACAGAAGACTGGTGACTCACATTTGCAGAACATTACCTCTGCAAAGTTCATGATGTCATCTTTCTTTACTGCTGCATAGAACTCCATTGTGTAGATGTACCACATTTTCTCTATCCTCTGACCAGTTGAGGGGCACTTGGGGTGATTCCAGCTCTTCACTATTGTGAAGAAAGCTGCAATAAACATGGCTGTGCATGTATCTCTGCCGTGAGATGACTTCTGTGGGTGTATACTTCAAGGGTTTAAAATTTTTATTGTAGAGATCTCTGGTTTCTTTGTTTAGGTTTGTTCCTAGGTATTTTATTGTTTTTGAGGCTATTGTGAGTGGGAAGGTCTCCTTGTATTCCTTCTTCAGTTGCTTGTTGGTGTAAAGAAAGGCTACTGATTTTTTTTTTCTAGGTTAATTTTGTATCCTGCCACTTTACTGAAACTCTTAATTGTTTATAGGAGTTTTCTGGTGAAATTTTTTAGCATCCCTTGGGTAAATTATCATATAATCAGCAAAAAGGGATAGCTTGACTTCCTCTTTTCCAATTAGTACTCCTTTAATTTCCTTTTCTTGCCTTAAGGCCCTGGCAAGTGTTTCAAGCACTATATTGAAGAGGAGTGGTGACAGGGGGCAGCCTTGCCAAGTTCCTACCTTTAAGGGGAATGCATCTGTCTTTTCTCCACTTCAGATGATGTTGGCTGTGGGTTTCCTGTATATGGCTTTGATTACATTGAGGGATGATCCCTCTAATCCAATTCCCTCAAGGACTTTAAGCATGAAGGGATGCTGGATTTTGTCAAAGGCTTTTTCTGCTTCAATTGAGATGATCATATGGTTTTGTCTTTCAGTCCATTTATGTGTTTTATGATATTTATTGATTTTCATATGTTGAACCATCCCTGAATCTTTGGTATGAACCCATCTTGGTCATGATGAATGATCTTTTTGATGTGGGTCTGTATGAGGTTTGCAAGTATTTTGTTAAGAATTTTGGCATCTGTGTTCCTTAATGAGATGGGTCTATAGTTCTTCTTTTTGGTTGTATCTTTGCCTGTTTTTGGTATTAGAGTGATGCTCGCTTCTTAGAAGGAATTTGGGAAATTTCCCTCTGCTTGTATCCTGAACAATTTGCATAATAATGGCTGTAAGTCTTTTTGAAACATTTTATAGAATTCTGCTATGAAACTGTCTGGGCCTGGGCTTTATTTAGTTGGGAGGTTTCTTATTACATTTTCAATTTCTTCATGTATTATGGGTCTTTTTAAGCTGTCATTCTCTTCTTGGTTAAGCTTCGATGATCCCCCAAGATTTCACATATTCATCCATTTCTCCTAGGTTTTCAAACTTAGCAGAGTATAGGTTTTTGAAGTATTCCCATATGATTATCTGGATCTTTCCATTGTCTATTCTGCATTTTCCGTTTCATCACAAATTATATTGATTTGGAGTTGTTCTTTCTTTCTTTTGGATAACTGGGCTAGAGGTCTGTCTATTTTGTTTATTCTCTCAAAGAACCAACTTTGGGATTCATTGATTTTTTTGTACTGTTTTCTTTGTTTCTACTTCATTGATTTTTGCTCTGATTTTTGCTATTTCTTCAAGTATGTTCCATTTAGGGTTCATTTGTTGTTGTCTCTCAAGTGTTTTTAGCTGGAGTGTTAGATCTTTCACTTGTGCGTTTTCTGTTTTTCTAATGTAGGTACCAAGGGCTATAAACCTCCCTCTTAGGACTGCTTTAAAAGTATCCCATAGGTTTTGTTGTGCTGCATTATTGTCATTTAGTTCTGGGAATGCTTTTATTTCTTTCTATTTCTTCCTTGACCCATTCATTATTCAGGATGGTGTTGTTTAGTCTCCATATGTTATTGTAGATAGTGGACTTATCCTGGTGATATTGATTTATTGTACTGTCATCTAATAGAATGCATGAAATTATTTCAATCTTTTTGTATTTGTTGAGTTTTTTTCTGTGTCCCAGTATTTGGTTGATTTTGTAGAATGTTCCATGGGGTGCTGAGTAGGAAGTGTATTCTCTGGTATTTGGGTGGAATATTTGGTATATGTCTGTGAGGTCCATTTGGTGTATCATATCATTCAGTTCAGTTGTCTCTCTGTTTTTTCTTTGTCTGGTTGACCTGTCCAAAGGGCTCAGTGGGATATTGAAGTTCCCTACTATGAATGTGTTGGGGTTAATCTGTGCATTGAGGTCCTGGAAAATTGTCTTTATAAAGTTTGCTGCACCAGAGTTTGGAGCATATATATTCATGATTGTGAAATCTTCATGGTCAATTGTTCCTTTGATAAAGATGTAATGGCCCTCTTTGTCTCTTCTGATTTATTTTACTTTGAAGTCTATGTTGTCTGATATTAAAATAGCAACTCCTGCTTTCTTTTTGATACCATTTGCTTAGAATATTTTTTCCATCCCCTCACCTTAAGTTGGTACCTAGTCATGAGAGTGAGATGGGTTTCTTGTAGACAGCATATAGATGGGTTCTGTTTCCTAATCCATTCTCCCAGTGTATGTCTTTTGATTGGGGAGTTTAGTCCATTAATATTCAAGGTTATAATTGAAAGATCTGTGTTGCTTCCTTTCACCTTATTATCCATTTGCATTTTTATTTTTATTTCTACTTCTGCAGTTATGCTTTTATTAATTTCTCTTTCTATGTGGCTGTGAATAGTTGTTCCTCTCTTCTGTCCTTTGAATTATGTGCATATCTGGCAGTAATATAGATGCTCCTGGGTTATGCCTTCCCAAATTCTGCTTCCTCAGGTAAAATGAATGCTCACTTGAGCTTTTGGTATCATGAAGAGTATAATGTTGTAATATTTTTCATCAGACACTTGTTACTGAATGAGACTGATATTAATAAGTGCATCATTTAGGATCTCAGAGTTACTGTGTGCTTTATTTTGTGTGTGTGTGTTTTTGTTGTTGTTGTTGTTGTTTTTGGTCTTTTCGAGACAGGGTCTCCCTGTAGCCCCAGCTGTCCTGGAACTCACCTAGTAGACCAGACTGGTCTTGAACTCACAAAGATCCGCCTGTCTCTGCCTCCCAAGTGCTAGAATTAAAGGCGTGTGCCACCACGCCCGGCATACATGTGCTTTATTAATCACTTTACAGCAACTACTACATTTAATTGAAACATACCTTCATTCTGGCTTCTTGGTCTTCATAGAAAGTCAAATTTCAGCCGGACGTGGTGGCACACTCCTTTAATCCTAGCACTTGGGAGGCAGAGACAGGCGGATCTTTGTGAGTTCAAGGCCAACCTGGTCTACAAGGCAAGTTCCAGGACAGCTGGGGCTACAGGGAGACCCTGTCTCAAAAAGACCAAAAAACAAAACAAACAAAAACCCATTTCGGACAGGAAATTATAAAACAAACTCAGCTCAACTGCCAGAGAGAATGCTAATCACCTTGGTATTCCCACAGCAGTGAACCCTTTCAGGCAATTCATACCAAGAATGGTCTAAGAAAGGAACTCCTGGAACACTGCTGAACACCAGTTGTTTAAATTTTGTTTTGTAGGGCTAAAGAGATGGCTCAGCGCCTAACAGAACTGGCTGCTCTTGCAGAGGACTGGGGTTCAATTCCCAGCACCCACATTGTGGCTAACAACCATCTGTAACTCCAATTCCAGGGCAATCTGAAGCATTTTTCTGACCTCCAAGGGTATTGCAGGATATGAGTATACTTACATATATGCAAGCAATATACACATAAAATGTTTTTAAAATTGTTTTGTGCTGGTGAGATGGCTCACTACATAGAAACTGACCCCAGAAGATAACAAGGTGGAGAACTGGCTCCTGCCACTTGTCCTCTGACCCCCACATATACGCCTTGGCATGTGCTCTCCCATAAACACACACACGTAGTAAAATGTCAGGAATTTTGAATTGACCAGACATGGTGGTACACGCTTAGCACTTAAAAAGAAAAAAAAGATTTTTCAAATTAAAAATTTTTTAAAAACTTTCTTTTAATATTTATGTGTATGTGTGTACTATCTGCATGTAGGTTTGTGCACCTGTGTCATGCAATGCCGAGGTCAGAAGAGGGCGTCAGATCCCCCTGGAACTGAAGTCAAAGACGGTTCTTAGCTGCCATGTGGGTGCTGGGAATCGAACCTGGGTCCTCTGCAAGAACAGTCGGCACTCTTAACCGCTGAGCCATCTCTCCAGCCCCTAATTAAAAATCGTTAAAATTTTGTTTTGCCTTAAATTTATGATTATTTATTTTTATTTTTTTGGTCTTTTTGAGACAGGGTCTCCCTGGAGACCTGGCTGTCCTGGAACTCACTCTGTAGACCAGGCTGGCCTTGAACTTGCAGAAATCCACCTGCCTCTGCCTCGCAAGTATTAGGATTAAAGGTGTGTACCATCACGCCCGGCCTTTGCCTTAAATTTTTAAATTTATTTATTTTATTTTTTTTTTGTCTTTTCGAGACAGGGTCTCTCTGTAGCCCCAGCTGTCCTGGAACTCCCTCTGTAGACCAGGCTGGCCTT
>VZQC01013948.1:155365-182831 GCA_009823505.1 Rhizomys pruinosus | reverse complement strand
CCAGGGGAATCCGAGACCCTCTTCTGACCTCCGCGGCATTGCACGACACGGGTGCACAGACCTGCATGCAGACAGTACATTCATACACATACAAAAATAAAAAAAATAAAAAATAAAAAAAATAAAAAAAAAATGTTTACTTATTAATTTATGTGTATGAGTGTACTGCCTGCATGCATGCAAGAGTACAAGTGTCCTGTAATGCTCACCATGTTCAGAAGAGGGCGTAAAATTCCCCAAAACTGGAGTTAAGGACAGCTTCCAGCTGCCATGTGTGTGCTGGGAATTGAATCAGGGTCTTATGCAAGTGTACCAGAGCTCCCAAGCCCTAAGCCAGCCCTCCAGCTCCGAAATATTTCTGATTTTAATTGCATATATATAAACTCAGAGTTTCAGTCATCCTTTTTTCTTCTTCATCATCCAATTATTCTTCTGCATCTGTCATTCACACAGGCATACATGATAGTTGTTATAGTCCCTTTTTTTTTATTTAATTTCCCATGCCAGGTACAGTGTTGTTTCTTGTCTATTACTGTCACTGAAGAGTCATTATTACCCAATGTTACATTACTTCCTCTATTTTATTCCCCAATCAATCTTAATAAATGTTTATTATTCAATGTATCTTAAATTATAAGTATTTATCTGTAGCATGCCTCAGGGTACCACGTGGCTGAAGGTCTGGCCCCACTCCAAGGAGGAGCAAGCAGCATGGCCTAGGTGCGTGATGCTGGGTGGGGCAAGGTGTTCAGTGGTGCAGAATTGAGAGACTTATGATTGGTCGTGGCAACTGACATCATTTGGTTCATAAAAGCAAGCTGTGGCAAGAAGTAAATTTGAATTTCATAGCAACATCATCACGGAATTCCTGGCCGTTATTTTTATTAATTACTTTAATTACTTTGTGCGTACAGGCTAAGGTATGCCTGCATTTCATTCGGATGGCCATTGGGTTGGAAAGAGATTCCTTTGCTGATCACCAATCTGAGTAGCTGGTATTGTGAGTGGTTATTGGCTGAAGGGAGACTATCAGCCATCAGCCTGAAGTTCCTGTCCAGGCTCTGGGCAGGTGAGAAGTCACGGCCAAGAGTAGAATACGTGTTTCATGAGTCCAGGCTAAGGGCCTGGTGTGAAAGTATCAACCAGGCTGGGCTACGGGAAGTAGCCCGCTGGTCTCTGCACCAAGAGGCCAGCTCCCTACAGTGTCGCAAAGCAGGCACTGTGTACCCATTCCCTTTAGCAGGGCCGCATGGTCCCTGTTCGGCATTAAAAGAAAGCTTCCTACATTTGTCTCGGTATAGTCTTTTTTCTCTGATTTATTTGTTTGCCATGACAGAAAAAATGTATTCCTTCTTTTCATTACCTTTGTTTATTCCTCTAATTCTCAGAAACATTATATAATCACACGTCCTGGTATGGTTCTTGTTCATCTTACATTTTCAAATAAACCTCATTGTTCACTGTTTCCCTTATTGATATTCTGGTTTTTATTTAAAGCATCAAATAAATGACTATATTTCCCACCTATACATCTTTTCTGAGCTGCATAGTTAAATTACCAAATATTTAATAAATCACTGAGAATTATGAGACATCTTAAGTGTAACATGTTTTTTCTACTAATACTATTCTCTATTTGAGTTAATAGCAATTACTTTTTTCTAAGTCATTAGTTGGAATCAATTTGTGGCTGCTTTCCCATTGTTACAATCTTAACCATATCTAATCAACACTAACTCGATGTGCCTGCAAATCATATTTAATTATGACTATTACTTATTTTGCTACAACAATAATTATAAGTCCCAGATAGCAAGTTCTTCTCCAAGCTCCTATTATTTCAACAAAACAAAAAGATTAGTTCAATGAAAACCTGTGCTTAAAATTTTTTTTTGTAGTGTTGGAGCTTGAGAGGCTGGGAAACCCAGGGTGTTATGTGATGCCCCTGAGACCCCATGAAAAATTCACATACACTGTCTGAACATTAGTGCACTGGTTGTGCAACCTGGTAGCTGTGAGGCAAGGAACACGGTGCAAGATAGAGGGTACCTCCCTTTGAATGGTTGGTGAGAAACATCCAAGGGATTCTCGAAACAAAGCAGACTATCTCCAAAGCTATTTATTATCTACTAGAAATAGAGGATGAGGCCTTACTGTTCATAGCGGGGACATGCTTCAGGGATGGAACTTACTTACATTAATGGAACAAGAACTGGCCTGCAACTTTTCTATATGAAATTAAGTGCTCATAAGGCTAGACAACGTGCACACTGCTATGGGAGAAGTTTTATCAATGATACAGCACAACGCCAAATTCTAACAGCCATGATGAGTTGCCCAGCAAACTACTTCTGTTGGTGCAGTGGAAGGACCATTGTCTGGGTGATGGTCAACAGCTATCTAATTGGACTTGGAGCCCTCTCAATGAGAGTGAGCCCATAAGAGCCACTATAAACTCAGCCAAATGCACAAGGCTGGAGAGGACATAGAGCCTAGAGAAAATCCTATGGGGGATCATAACTCTAGACAAATGAAATTTCTTACCATACACTAAGTATAGATTCTTGTATTTACATAAAAGCCTATCATATGCCACTCATCGAAAAGGCTACTCTATGCAAATGATGCAGACTACTGCAGAATCAAAAACAAAACATATACATCTGAAAAATCCCCATTCTGAAGAGACACCTCTACAATTAAACCTCTATACGCGGAATGAGGGGGAGAGACAAAATGAACGCAACCCTCAATTCTCACCAGTAATGCTTCCAAACACAATACATAGCGAGGCAAACAGAAGGCCATAAGTCCGCCTCCAAAGAATGAAAGGCTCCCAGAGTGTATATACCTGGATGGGGCCCCTGTACTAAATTTCACCTGCTCATGGCTCAGGCATCATTTTGGAAGAAGGAACAGAAAGATTGTAAGAGCCAAAGCTGGTGCATGAACATATAGGCAGTGACTTACAATCTACTGAAACATGTAAACCTATGGCAATATAGGCATCATGCAAGGGACCCATGCCAAATTGGAATGTCTCAAAGTGGATCAAGAGAAATGGGTCAGGGACTGATCCTATACTCAAAACTATAAGAGACTGAGTACTGTTGGCTGTGGAAGAGTATTCCTGAACTTCTAGATGGGCTGACCAGACACCAGCAGATCTATTTGCAGAAAAGGAGGTCTAGGTTTGGGAGCTTGACTGAATAGAGCTTAGTTTGGATGTGGTGATGCATTAGTCCTGATGGAGGATTGGGACATATAGGGAACTGGGTTTGGTTGGGAACCAATGTATGTAATGTAAAGACACTCAAAATAAATGAATTTTGTAGTGTGATGGATAATTTGAGCTTTCCAATTGACTATATTAAAACTATCTAGATGGTTGTTAAACCATTATTTTGGGATAAGTTGATAAGAATGTTTGCAAAAATATTTTTATTACATAAATTGACCCTCTAAGAAAAACCAACCACCACCCAATGGTGATGAATACCATTCAAGTGGCATAATCTGAGTTGAAAAGTAAAGACAGAAGGAAAGCTCTCTCTCTTTCTCTCTCTCTCTCTGTCTCTCTCTGTTTTTCCACTTTGAACACTGGTACTTGCATATGAGGCTCCTTTGCTTTTGAGCATGTGATTGAGATTCATATCCCTGGTTCTCAGATCTTCAAAATTGTCTTGGACTGCCAGTGTAGCATTTTCTACATTCACACTCATGTCTGTCAATCTTACAAAAACTTATGTCTATCTATCTCTTTCACTCAATCTATCATCTATACTATCTATCTATCTATCTATCTATCTATATCTATCATCTATCTATGTAATTCAACAATAAAATTTAAGTTCCCCAAATGGCTGCAAATGATATTAGAAAGAGTCAAGCATGAAATATAATGTCATAATTACTTTATAATTCCCCTTATTTGAATTCCAAAATTTGATGTAGGCTTTTAATTCCTGTTTTGTACTCTGAATTCCAATGTATTCCCCCATGTAAATGTTTAAAATGAATGACGAATAACAAAATCATTTACAAGGTTCTATGAAAAACTGACCCATGTCCTTGGTTTCTCCCTTCCCCTCTGTCACTGCTTCCATTTGGAAATAATTTATTTGTTTATATTGTAAAACACCTATTAAAACATATTATGTATATCAGAGTTCAGATTTTTAACCTAAAACCCTTATTTTCTTCTGAGGAAACTTCGTACATTTCCCAACTGTGCTTTTCAATTTCTATTATTTAATGTCTTACAGGTAATTTTCCACTTACCAATGTGGTCTTTTTGAATTAAAATTCAGAACAGGAAGTTCATATATATATATATATATATATATATATATATATATATATATATTTCCTATATATAGGATATATATATATATATTTCCTATCTGTTCAAACAATTGTACCCAGATGATCTTACATGCAAGTTTATCCACTGGATTCTAATCAGCCTATTCCTATCTGCTCAAACAGTTGTACCCAGATGACCCTAAGTGCAAGTTTATCTGGACTCTAGTCAGCTTATGTAGAGTCACTCACTTAAGGAAGATGAACTTTCCCTCAACCAGCAATAATCAGTTGCCAAGAGTTCTCAGCTAATGTTGGGGCCTGCTGCCCACTTCCCACATCCTCTGCTGTTTTGTTTTGTTTTGTTTTTGTTGATTTTTTCTGAGTCAACTTATGTCTTGTAGATGCTGTCATTTTAGTTGCAAGTTCAAATGAGGAAGTTCCCAGAGCCCTGAAACCCTCTGTTTCCTTATGTTCATGCACCAAGCCAGTTTATTACAGTCTCTTCACACCCTTGTCTGCAGTGGTCCCTGAGCTATGCATTGGTGAGGTTTAATGCAGAAGTCTTATTCAGGGGCACACACTCTTGGATCACTTATTCTCTTCACCTTAGCCAGTAGTGGCATCTGAATGCATCAAACTTTTGTGTATGGAAGTGTCGTTGGTGAGTGTTGAAGGATTCAATCATTTTCTCTCTACCCCTTGTTCCACTATGTGCCATGAAACTTAGATGTAGAGGTTCAACTGGAGATGTGTTGCTTATGGATGGGCTTCTCTCAGATATTCATTGTCTGTATGTGACCAATCTGTAATAGCTTCTCTTTGTTACATGAAGAAGTATTTTTGATTAATGGTGTACTGTATTCTTGTCTGGAAATATAAAGATCCATATTTATTATACAGTAATAATTTTCATTTTACTAGATATATGACAGATATATGGTTTTGTGTAGGATATATCATCTCTCCAGCTATGTATATTTGGTGATAATTACTGCCATCTATGAATTCCAAGACATAAAATTTTATGTGACAGTATTCAGTATGGCTGAAATAAACATAACCCTGTACTTACATTTTATCTCAAAGACAGGTTATCAGAACCTTGCAAGAAAACTTGTGTCATAAGTTTTTATCTTTTAAACTTTTACTATAAAATTTATATACATAATATTTTATTGCATTGACATGAATATATAGGATTATATTAATAATTCTGAAATATCAAGTTTATGTATGTCATAATATGACTAGCATTTTTCCAATATGGATAAATTTCCCAAGTAAATTAATCTAACTATTCTACAGAAAATTCCAACTTATTGATTGTTAAAATTTTCACTCTCAGTTCACCCACTTGTTTGTTCTTCTGTGTTAGTTAAATGTCCATTGTATAGCACTTAAGTCTTTTTCAGTGATTCACATTCTCATTTTCTAATTCCCATCAGAAAATCCCACTAACTATTGATCAAAATATTTACTAATTCTCTAACCACATTTAACTACTTCAACATTTGTAGATACAGACGTCAAAGTAATTAATTGTATTGTCTTCAAATGTAATTTCAGTATGTAAAAAATCAAGGAACACCTTGATTTTTTAAAGTTATTAATTGAGAATTAAAGTTATTAATATCTGAAATGATCTAGATTTTTCATTTCTAGCAGTGCAGTACTGAATTTTCTAATTTTAAAAATGTTTACTTATGGGGGCTGGAGAGATAGCCTAGCGGTTAAGAGCACCGACGCTCTTGCAGAGGACCCGGGTTCGATCCCCAGCACCCACATGGCGGCTAAGAACCGTCTGTAACTCCAATTCCCCATGACAGAAAAAAATGTATTCCTTCTTTTCATTACCTTTGTTTATTCCTCTAATTCTCAGAAACATTATATAATCACACGTCCTGGTATGGTTCTTGTTCATCTTACATTTTCAAATAAACCTCATTGTTCACTGTTTCCCTTATTGATATTCTGGTTATTTAACAGATCAAATAAATGACTATATTTCCCACCTATACATCTTTTCTGAGCTGCATAGTTAAATTACCAAATATTTAATAAATCACTGAGAATTATGAGACATCTTAAGTGTAACATGTTTTTTCTACTAATACTATTCTCTATTTGAGTTAATAGCAATTACTTTTTTCTAAGTCATTAGTTGGAATCAATTTGTGGCTGCTTTCCCATTGTTACAATCTTAACCATATCTAATCAACACTAACTCGATGTGCCTGCAAATCATATTTAATTATGACTATTACTTATTTTGCTACAACAATAATTATAAGTCCCAGATAGCAAGTTCTTCTCCAAGCTCCTATTATTTCAACAAAACAAAAAGATTAGTTCAATGAAAACCTGTGCTTAAAATTTTTTTTTGTAGTTTGAGAGCTTGAGAGGCTGGGAAACCCAGTGTGTAATGTGATGCCCTGAGACCCCATGAAAAATTCACATATCACTGTCTGAACATTAGTGCACTGGTTGTGCAACCTGGTAGCTGTGAGGCAAGGAACACGGTGCAAGATAGGGGTACCTCTCCTTTGAATGGTTGGTGAGAACATCCCAAGGATTCTCGAAACAAAGCAGACTATCTCCCAAAGCTATTTATTATCTACTAGAAATAGAGGATGAGGCCTTACTGTTCATAGCGGGGACATGCTTCAGGGATGGAACTTACTTACATTAATGGAACACAGAACTGGCCTGCAACTTTTCTATTGAAATTAAGTGCTCATAAGGCTAGACAACGTGCACACTGCTATGGGAGAAGTTTTATCAATGATACAGCACAACGCCAAATTCTAACAGCCATGATGAGCTACCCAGCTAATAAACTGGCACGATGGCCCAGTGCAAACCATTGTGTAGCGCGTTTTATCTGGGGAATCAACAGCTATCTAATTGGACTTGGAGCCCTCATCCAATGGAGTGAGCCATTAATGAGCCACTATTACAACTCACCCAAATGCCACAAGGCTGAGAGGGACATAGAGCCTAGAGAAAATCCCTATGGGGATCATTAAACTCTAGACAAAAGTGAAATTCTCCACTCATATACACTAAGTATAGATTCTTGTATTTACATAAAAGCCTATCATATGCCACTCATCGAAAAGGCTACTCTATGCAAATGATGCAGACTACTGCAGAATCAAAAACAAAACATATACATCTGAAAAAATTCCCCATTTCTGAAGAGGACACCTTCTACAATTAAACCTCTATACGCGGAATGAGGGGGAGAACAAAATGAACGCAACCCTCAATTCTCACCAGTAATGCTTCCAAACACAATACAGTAGCGAGGCAAACAGAAGGCCATAAGTCCGCCTCCAAAGAATGAAAGGCTCCCAGAGTGTATTATACCTGGATGGGGCCCCTGTACTAAAATTTCACCTGCTCATGGCTCAGGCATCATTTTGGTAAGAAGGAACAGAAAGATTTTAAGAGCCACAAGCTGGTGCATGAACATCATAGGCCAGTGATCTTACAATCTACTGAAACATGTAAACCTATGGCAATATAGGCATCATGCAAGGGACCCATGCCAATGGACATGTTCTCCAAAGTGGCTTCAAGAAAACAGAATATGGGTCCAGAGACTGATCCCATACTCAAAACTATAAGAGGACTGGAGTTCTGTTGGCTAGGAGAGTATCCTCCTGCAAATTCTAGATGTGGCTGAACCCTAGACACCAGCAGATCTATTTGACAGAAAAGGAGTGTTCTAGGTTTGGGAGCTTGACTGAATTAGCAGCTTAGTTTGGATGTTGGTGATGCATAGTTCTGATGGAAGGATTGGACTATAGGGAACTGGGTTTGGTTGGAACCAATGTATGTAGATGTAAAAACTCAATAAATAAATGAATTTGTAGTGTGATGGATAATTTGAGCTTTCTCAATTGACTATCATAAAATCCATCTAGATGGTTTTAAACACATTATTTTGGGATAAGTTTGATAAAGAATGTTTGCCAAAATATTTTTATACATAAATTGACCCTCTTAAAAAATAAAAAAAGAAAAAACCAACCACCACCCAATGGTGATGAATACCATTCAAGTGGCATAATCTGAGTTGAAAAGTAAAGACAGAAGGAAAGCTCTCTTCTTTCCTCCTCTCTCCTGTCTCCTCTGTTTTCCACTTTGACACAACTGGTAATTGCATATGCAGGCTCCTTTGCTTTTGAGCAGTGTTGATTGAGATTCATATCCCTGTTCTCAGCATCTTCACAAAATTGTCTTGGACTGCACATGTGTGTAGCATTTTTCTACATTCACACTCATGTCTGTCAATCTTACAAACAACTTATGTCTATCTATCTCTTCCACTCACATCTATCATCTGATACTATCTGATCTATCTATCTATTTTTCTATCTATATTCATCCTATCTATGTAATTCAACAATTCAAAATTTAGTTGCCCCAAATGGCTGCAAATGATATTAGAAAGAGTCAAGCATGAAATATAATGTCATAATTACTTTATAATTCCCCTTATTTGAATTCCAAAATTTGATGTAGGCTTTTAATTCCTGTTTTGTACTCTGAATTCCAATGTAATTCCCCCATGTACAATGTTTACAAATGAATGAACGAATCAACAAAAATCATTTTACCAGGTTCTATGAAAAAACTGGCACTGTCCTTGGTTTCTCCCTCCCCTCTGTATTCTCCATTGGAAATAAGTTTATTGTTTTATACTTGTGAAAACCACCCTATCTAAAACATCATATGTGATATCAGGTTAGATTTTTACTCACAACCCTTTATTTTCTTCTGGAGGAAACTCGTACATTTCCCAACTGTGCTTTTCAATTTCTACTTATTTAATGTCTTCAGGTAATTTTCCACTTACCAATGTGGTCTTTTTGAATTAAAATTCAGGAACACGGAAGTTTATATAATAATTTATAGTATATATCTATATATCATATATATGAACAAAAAGNTCCAGGAGAACTCCAGTGCCAGTGGAATTCAGAGACCCGGTTCTGACCTCCGCGGCACTTCAAGACACGGGTGCACAAACAAAAATATAAAAAAAAAAAAAAAAAAAAAAATTACAAAAATAAAAAAATAAAAAATTAAAAAAATAAAAAAAAAAATGTTCTACTTATTTAATTTATGTGTATGAGTGACTGCCTGATGCATGCAACAAGAGAACAATGGGTTCTTGTAATGCTCACCATGTTCAGAAGAGGGCGTAAAATTTTTCCCTCAAACGAGAGTTAAAGGACAAGCTTCCACAGCTTGCCAATGTGTGTTGCCGGTGCGAATTGAATCATGGGTTCTTATGCAAGTTGTGTACCAGAGGCTCCCACAGCCCACTAAGCCAGCCCTCCTAGCTCCCTGAAAATATTTTTTAGATTTTAATTGGCAGTAATATATATAAACTCAGAGTTTCAGTCATCCTTTTTTCTTCTTCATCATCCAATTATTCTTCTGCATCTGTCATTCACACAGGCCACTTACGATGATAGTTGTTTTATAGTCCCTTTTTTTATTATTAATTTTCCCATGCCAGGTACAGTGTTGTTTCTTGTCTATTACTGTCACTGAAGAGTCATTATTACCCAATGTTACATTACTTCCTCTATTTTATTCCCCAATCAATCTTAATAAATGTTTATATTCATGTTTTTTAAAATAAAGTATATTTATCTCTGTAGTCATGCCTCAGCTGGTAGACGAACTGTGTGGCTGAAGGTCTGGCCCCACTCCAAGGGAGGAGCAAGCAGCATGGGCTAGGTGCGTGATGCTGGGTGGGCAAGGTGTCCAGTGGTGCAGAGTTGGGGGACATATGATTGGTACGTAAGGCATATCTGACATTATTTGTCAAAAAGCAAGCTGTGGCAAGAAGTAAATTTGAATTCATAGCAACATCATCACGCTGAAATATCCTGTGGCCGTTATTTATTTAATTACTTTAATTACGTGTGCGTACAGGCTAAGGATATGCCTGACATTTCCTTCGGATGGCCTTTGGGTTGGATAAGAGATTCCTTTGCTGATCACCAATCTGGAGGTAGCTGCTGTATTGTGTGTTGGTTTTGGCTGAAGGTAGGACTATCATAGCCATCCAGCCTGAAGTTCTGTCCAGGCTACTGGGCAGGAATGAGAAGTCCGGCGGCCAAGAGTGGAAACGTTATAATCGTGTTCTGATGTCCAGGCTAAGGCCTGAGTGTGGAAGTAGTCACCAGCTGGGCTACGGGAAAGTAGCCAGCTGTCCTCTGACCAAGGGCACAGCTCCGTACAGTGTCGCAAAGCAGGCACTGTGTACCCATCGCCTTAGCAGGCAGCATGGGTCCCTTGTGCTTGGCATTAAAAGAAAGCTTCCGACATGTGTCTCGTATTAGTGTCTGTGTTTTTCGTCTGAGTTTATGGTGATTGCCATGACAGAAAAAAATGTATTCCTTCTTTTCATTACCTTTGTTTATTCCTCTAATTCTCAGAAACATTATATAATCACACGTCCTGGTATGGTTCTTGTTCATCTTACATTTTCAAATAAACCTCATTGTTCACTGTTTCCCTTATTGATAGTTCTGGTTTATTTAAAGCATCAAATAAATGACTATATTTCCCACCTATACATCTTTTCTGAGCTGCATAGTTAAATTACCAAATATTTAATAAATCACTGAGAATTATGAGACATCTTAAGTGTAACATGTTTTTTCTACTAATACTATTCTCTATTTGAGTTAATAGCAATTACTTTTTTCTAAGTCATTAGTTGGAATCAATTTGTGGCTGCTTTCCCATTGTTACAATCTTAACCATATCTAATCAACACTAACTCGATGTGCCTGCAAATCATATTTAATTATGACTATTACTTATTTTGCTACAACAATAATTATAAGTCCCAGATAGCAAGTTCTTCTCCAAGCTCCTATTATTTCAACAAAACAAAAAGATTAGTTCAATGAAAACCTGTGCTTAAAATTTTTTTTTGTAGTGTTGGAGCTTGAGAGGCTGGGAAACCCAGGTGTAATGTGATGCCCCTGAGACCCCATGAAAAATTCACATACACTGTCTGAACATTAGTGACTGGTTGTGCAACCTGGTAGCTGTGAGGCAAGGAACACCGGTGCAAGATAGGGGTACCTCTCCTTGAATGGTTGGTGAGAATAACTATCCAAGTGGATTCTCGAAAACAAAGACAGACTATCTCCCAAAGCTATTTATTATCTACTAGAAATAGAGATGAGGCCTTACTGTTCATAGCGGGGACATGCTTCAGGGATGGAACTTACTTACATTAATGGAACACACGAACTGGCCTGCAACTTTTCTATATGAAATTAAGTGCTCATAGGCTAGACAACGTGCACACTGCTATGGGAGAAGTTTTATCAATGATACAGCACAACGCCAAATTCTAACAGCCATGATGAGCTACCCAGAAAACTACCTCTACTGATGGTGCCGTGTGCAAGGGAGCCATTGTCTGGGTGAAGGTCAACAGCTATCTAATTGGACTTGGAGCCCTCATCAAGATGAGTGAGCCATTAAGAGCCACTTTACAACTCAGCAATATACAAGGCTGAGACGGACATAGAGCCTAGAGAAAATCCTATGGGGATCATTACTCTTGACAAAATGAAATTCTCCACTCATATACACTAAGTATAGATTCTTGTATTTACATAAAAGCCTATCATATGCCACTCATCGAAAAGGCTACTCTATGCAAATGATGCAGACTACTGCAGAATCAAAAACAAAACATATACATCTGAAAAAATTCCCCATTTCTGAAGAGGACACCTTCTACAATTAAACCTCTATACGCGGAATGAGGGGGAGAGACAAAATGAACGCAACCCTCAATTCTCACCAGTTAATGCTTCCTAAAACAGAATACATAGCGAGGCAAACAGAAGGCCATAAGTCCGCCTCCAAAGAATGAACAGCCCCCAGAGTTATATACACCTGTGTTTGTGGGTTCCTTCCTGTACTAAATTTCACCTGTCTCATGGCTCAGGCATCATTTTGAAGAAAGGAAACAGAAAGATTTGTAAGAGCCAAAGCTGGTGGCTATTATGATACATATAGGCAGATGTAGTCTTAAATCTACTGAAACATGTAAACCTATGGCAATATAGGCATCATGCAAGGGACCCATGCCAAATAAATAATAAAAGAATTTAAAGCATATGTGAACAAAGTGGAGAAAATTCTCAATATAATACTTGCAAACTACATTCTGATATATATCAAAGATGTCATCCACCATGATCAAACTGAATTTATTATTAAGATCCAGGGATGATTAACTATGAATGTGTTAATAGATTTAATAAGTCATACTAATAAAGTTAAGACAAATTCACATGACCATCTCAATAGACTCTGAAAAAGCCTTTGACAAAATCAAACATGCATTTATGATAAAAATTCTAGAGGCAACTTGACTAAATGGAACATAACTCAAATAAAGCTATATGCAACAAACCCACAGTCGTCATTATTCTAAATGGATGAAAACATGAATAGTTACCAACAAATCAGGAACCAGAACATGTTTTCCAATATTACCATTAATTTTCCATATAAGTAGAAAATGTAACTAGAGAAAAAAACACTTAATAGTGATAATAACTGGAAAAGAAAAGGTCAGATTATCCCTATTTTCAGATGATATGACACTATGCATAAGAAAACTGGATTGAATGTTTTGCTTGCATGAATGTATATAAGTGCACCCATGTTACAAAATACCTGTGGAAGGCAAAGGATGGCTTCAGATTCCCTGGAGTTGAAAAAAATAAGAAAAATAAAACTGGAAATGCTCAGCATTTTCAGAAAAGTGGTGGGATACAAAATCAAGTTACAAAAATCAGTAGCCTTTCTATACACCAATTAAAAGCAATTAGAGAAAGAGTTCTTGAAAACACTCCCTGGTACAAAGCTTGGCATTGTATGCAAGGAATTGGTTATCAAAGAAAAGAAAGTATTAGGTAAACCAATAGATTTGTCTGCTTAATTGTTTGCCAAAAATATTTTCCAGTCATACTTCGGGCAGAAAATTCATCCAAGATGTCCTTGCATTTAAGCTTTGGGAAGAAAACTCTTCCAAACTCATCCAAGATGCCTTGGCATTTAAATTTCAGAAGCAATCTTCACATGAATGTGACTATGAACCATCATAATTTCAATATTATTTATATGAACTGTTCCAATAGGTCCTGTAAAATATCACAAGATTTGGTGTAAATCACCTTTTCTCTTAAGAGAAGCTATGAAACAATGGAGGAATTGAAGAAATATAACCATAAAGTAATTATACCATGTTTGAATAGGCTTCCAATTTGAATACCTACAGAGCATTTTGCTAATATATTATCCAATAAAAGCTAATCACTTTTTGTATGAAAAAAATAGACTTACATATCTAGGAATAAACCTAAATAAAGGCATTAATGACATTTACAATTAAAACTTTAAAATATGTATATATTTTTATTTTTATGCATATGAGTGTTTTGCCTACATGTGTGTAAGAGCTTCTATGCGATACAATGGCAATGGAAGTCAGAGAGGACATTGGATAACCCTGGAACTCTACAATTGTTAGCTGTCATGTGAGTGCTGGGAATTGAACCCCCATCTTCTTCAAGAGCAGCCAATGCTCTTAGCTGCTGAGCCATCTCTTCTGCCCTCCAAGATGAAAACTTTAAAACTTAGGAGAGTTTGGAGAAGACAGATTGGGATAATCAATATTGTAAAAATGGCCATCCTACCAGAAACAAATTATAGCTTCAATCTAATGACCATCAAAATTCCTATGAAATTTCTCACAGAAATAGAAAACTTCATCCTAAAATTCATTTGTATTAAGGAAAAATTCCAGGAAGCCAAGGAATTCCTCATCACAAAGAGCAATGCTGAAGAGTTTATCCTACCAAATTTCAAGCTATGTTACACAACTATTGTCATAAAAACAGCATGTATGGACGCAAAAATAGAAAGAGTCCCCTGGTACAAATGGGAAGAACTAGCTCAAAGAGGGGGTGGTAGGAGGCAGATTTTTATTAAGGGGAAATGAGGAAAAAGGGTGATTTTTTAAATAATTTACTTATGAGTGTAACATCCCCATGAATTTAAGTTCACTAGTGTCATGCAATTTCGATAGAGGTCAGAAGAGGGTGTCAGATCCCCTGGAACTGACATTATCTAAAAGTAATTCATAAAAGCTATTTCTTTTTCTTCTAATTTTTGATGATATAAAGAAAATCTGCCACCATCCTGAAAGTGTCTATCACATTTAAGCATCTTCCAGCAGGGTTTTGGGGGTTTTTATAAATACTGAAACTATCTCTACATGTTTTTCTTCCTAAAACAATTTTCTGGGATATACAGTCGGTTTCTTCTCCTATTACCATGTCTTTATCACCATGCTCTGATCTCTTGTGTGAAAAAGGAAAATAAGTGGATGCAACATCGTGTGCTACTGAGCACAGCTTGTGAAAGATGTTTTCTTTCTTCATAAAACCTGTATCAGTGTCTTCCTTGTTCGAGGAAGTACAGCACAGAGATTACAATGAACATTGTTCTATAGAAGCTTATGATCTATGTTGGGGAATCACCAACCAATCAGAATCACAAGATCAGAATGAACTAAAATTGTGAGAGAGGACTACACCAGTGTATGCTAGTCTGGTTTGTGTGAAGATTCCCAACAATTAAAGAAAGTACAGACTGTGTGGTATGTCTGGAGAAGTGGCAAGGTGACTTGGCTATTTTCTTTTTATGTTAAATGAAGCCAAATACTAGGAAATGCCAGTGGTATCACCTCTGCATTCTAAACACATGATCTCATAGGTAACTCATACAAATACATTATCAGAGCTGAGCATAGTTAGATTTCCTGTCTGCTTCCTTTGAATCTGAATAGAGTAGACTGTTCTCATTTATGGATCTCAATTTTAGCTGTATCTTCATTCATCATCAACCATAAATAACCTCATTTAAAAGCAATTATTTGGTACACATATAATTTTGCCATTTGTTAAAGACAAAAGCACACTTGAATACTAATGAAAAGGATGCTCTTATTTATTTTTACGTTAACAATTGAATCATGGCTAGATATTTGATAATACAGGATGCAGAACATCTCTGATGTTAATATGCCCTGTGAAGTCTCCAAAGAAGAAAATCTATTTTCTACTCCTCAAGGCTGATCAGGATATAACGGGTGTTTTCCAGTAGAAAGGAACAAGAAGAGTTGTCTTCTACTTCCACACAAATACTTTATAATCTTTGTGTTTTCAATGTTTGTGGCTCACACCCCAGAAGCAATGTTATCAATATGATAACATCCACTGTGTAGTTGGAGGTTAACAGAAGACAGAGTCAGAAAATCCCAATCAAGCATCGCTGTTGAAGCAATGCTTCATAGTCCTGGGAACAACCCACGTGATTGTGAATAAGTGTGAGTGCAGTAGGGACAGCTGCCAAAAAGCCCTATTCGGGAGACATTCAGACTGCACAAGAACTGTCCTAGTACACTGAGGTTTAGTGTATAACCTGTGTGCATTGCTGAAGGACACTAGAAACAATACTTGTAGTCCAAAACATTGCAGTGTATTCAACACTCTTCTATCAATTTGCAAGGTAAATATTATACTTTGTTCAATAATAATTCTTAGCCTCAACTGATGACGTTTCTCCATTGATGGTCAGATGTTATATTTAAAAGACATCCACCTGTGCCCCTTTTCTAAGCCTAGGGAACAATCTGCGGAAGAGGGGGCGCCGCGGTAGAATGTAAAGGCTGTGATTGGGGTGAATGATGAAACTACAATATAGACTGGACACTCATTTAATCAATTTGATTGAACATACAAGGTCCCCTGCTGGATGGTGGGACCCATGAGCTTTGTGGGTTTGGGCACAACTGCTTGGAAATTGGGTTTACATGAAGGATGCTTGTACTCACAAATTATCACTTATTGTTAAAAAAAATGAAAACAAAAAAAAAACAGAGGAAGATGCAGGAAAGTTATGGCAGAATGCATGATCTGGGATGGGTTGAGGTGGGGTGGGGGGAAGAGAAAGGGATATATGCCTGAACTGAATTGGAAAATGATGTATGAAATACACAAAGCATCAATAAAAAATGAAAATTGAAAAAAAAGGATAAAAAAAAAGTTCAAATTTAACCCATGACTTAATAACATCAAAGCCAAGGTCCATTTCCAACAAATGTGTAATCTATGCAGCATTTCTTTAGAAAAAAAATGAAGTTAATTCATTTAGGCCTTATACTTCAGACCTGAACAAATGAGTTAAATCTCAATGAACAGAACTTATTTATCCATTGAGCACATCACTAATGAGATTTTATTCCCAGTTGACTACAGATTCACCAGATAATCCAGTCCTCTAAGCAGGCAATGAAGTACTTATGGCATTAAAAATACCATTGATTGTGGAAGATTTTCTATCAAAAGTAAATATGATATGAAATAATCAAGAAAGGCTTGTAATTTCCTAAGGATTACAGTTTTGGGCACTATCATCCATACCTTTCCAATTCCCAAACAGTTTGAGTGACTCATTTAAACAGATTTCCTTCTTCTCAATATTAGAAAATTGTAATACATACCATTTTGTTTTTCTCAAGACAAATATAAAATAGCTTCAACAAAAATAAGAATAAATCATAATACTATCTGCTTAAATCATAATATATATATCCACTGACAGTTTACAAGATTTAATAAAACATTAATCTTCAACTATTATAGACACCAGAATTCAAGTCCTCAGAACCCGAGCAAAGTTTTGTAGTCATGATGCAAACTTACAATTCTATGTACAGTGGGAAATCTGAGACAGTGGATCCTCAGAACAAAGTTGGCAATCAGGCTAGCCAAAATGGTGAGCACCAGGTTAAGTGACAGACTCTGCCTCAATATATAAGGTAGAGAGTGATTGAGGAAGACATCTATGTCAACATGTGGCCTGCACACAGACTTACAGACACACTGATTATATATATAATACTTAACTGGGACGTATACATATACTAAAGCTATAGAAGAATAATACCTATTATGTCCATTGACCACCAATTCAACATATACATGTCAACATGCATAAAGATTTAAATCCTCAAAGTGATAAGTATTGAATGATGTTCACCAGTGGTACTTGCTTGGAATCTCATCACTCTGGAGTCTGAGGCAGGAGGATTATCTGAATTCAAATTCATCCTGGGCTGTATGGCAAGAAACTATCCTTAAAAACAACCCATTTTAATATCCTCAATTATAGATATAGTGTTTTCATAAATTAATTACTTATGAAAATTATATTTGAATATATATAATGGAGCATGAAATTATATTCCTGGATTTACCTAGGAGTAAGTAATACAGAGTTATAAAGACACACACTTGCATTTTCTCATCTATACCATCATGTTCCTTAGAATTCAGGAAGAATTCATAATGTCTGAACATCGCTGAAGAAAATTTTATCATTATAATAAATTAGTCCCCTTTTGAGAACTGTGATGCCTTTTTATCTTAGATAAATTCAAGTTTAGCTACCTTGCATGAAATAACCCTGGATTTTGCTACCTTTAACACTGAATAGATGTTCTCACATTGATGTTTGTCTAAGTTATTCTTGTGCCTGAATGAGGTGATGTGAGAATTGTTAACATGGATTCTTTAGCAATCTTCTATTAAAGGAAATCACTTCAGGGAGTTGGATGAGGATTTGAATACAGTTTAATACCTTAATCAAGATGCTCCTTAATTGTAATCTTACCTCTTGCATCCATCTTCAGCACGTTTGCTCACTTGATATGTGTGGTTTTCTTCATGATCATAAAACATGCTTTATATTTATTGCTCATATTCTAGATACTCCCAAACTGAATGATATGATTCCAGCTATTTCTTCAACTGATTAAGCATGTAGTGACCATACAAATGAGTAGACTGACCATAGGAGAGCATTATGCCATACAAATTTTCTGTTTTCAAAGTAAGTAATCTCCATGTGAAAGTTTTCCATAGGAAGAGACATTCGATTCCTTGTCTATCCATGGCTTTCTATGGATGAAATGCACTTATTTCTGCACTAATATTCCACAAAACATTCATCTCTATCACCCTCATTCAGCCCTTAAGTGAATCAAGTAAAACCTAAGGGACAATACTGCCAACAAACACTTTGATGTCCACGAGAAAACAGATACAAATGAGAAAATATAACAAACTCTACAATTAATGCCATATTTACAAAAGACCAAAATTTATATTCTATAGGTATACTACTGAAATATTCAAAGAAATAATTATATTTAATAAAGTTTAATTTAATTTTATCTTTCCCATCTTAATGAAATGTATTTTGTAAGCCCTTTAGGAACTTTTGTTGAGAAGTAAGACAACCTGTTCTTTATTTGTGCATTGGTTTCTCAATAGAGAGAGGGGAACTAATTTCTGAATGTGAGTTTATGAGGCTGCTTCAGAACAATCTGTTCAGCTGTCAGAAATCATTCCATGCTGAAATTTCATTATCATTTCAGAAAACGCATGGGACTTCTGAAATACAGATATAAGCTTCCACAGCTATTAATCTTAATGGCTTAACACTATCTCAAACTATGAATTAATTTAATCATTTCCTACTGACAAATAATTTTAGCTATTTCTATATCTCAATTGTAAATAGCATGATGCCCTGAACACATGATGCCCTGAATGCATATGAAATTTTATACTACTTATCTATTATCTTAAGGTAGAATTAATGAAGTAAAATATGGTATTATTTTACAAACTTGGAAATCTTGATGTTTCTATTTACATTCTGACTTTCCCTCAAATATTATCCAGTTTTTTATAGTTTATTTTTATAATTACTTGGGAAAATCCTCATAAAATATGTGTAATTTAGTGTGACCAAGAGCAGAAGTAATTTTACCTTTATTCAATAAAAAGTAAATATCCCTAAATTCACCAAATATTTTACACCACAGTGAAAAAGAGAGATGATTAGTCATGGGCCAGCATTGATTTGTTCAAACTTGTTTTGTCTCTTCTCTCTCAGATCAAGATGTCCTAAGAAATAGATGCCTTAACAGCCATGAGACCATATTGTCTCTGACACTAGTGTATCTTGAGTTCCCTTATACCTACACAAATGTCTAACATGGGATAATGTTCCTTTATTGAGTAGACTAATATATTTTTTCCAAATTCATAGAACAAAATTAATCATTTTAATTATAAATTGTCAATCCCATGGATAGAGATCTGAATTCATTTTTTTGAAAAATAGGCATTACAGCCTCTAAATGTTTAAGGTACAATGTTAATTTGTTTTTGTGCTGAAATTGGTCAACAGTAATTTCTGTACAAATTGCATATTTGAGACTTTGAGGTGGAGGATCTTGCTGATTTCCTGAGATGCCATGAGACAGCTTTCTTTTTTTTTTTTTTTTTTTTCTGTATGTGTATGAATGTGCTGTCTGCATGCAAGTGTGTGCATCCGTGTCGTGCAATGCCGCGGAGGTCAGAAGAGGGTGTCGGATTCCCCTGGAACTGGAGTTCTCCTGGAATTGGAGCCTCGGTTCTTGGCCACCATGTGGGCGCTGGGGATCGAACCCGGGTCCTCCGTAAGAGCGGTCGGCGCTCTTAACCGCTAGGCCATCTCTCCAGCCTGAGACAGCTTTTTTAATGCCCTGTTGCTAAATGTATGTCTTCATGTTGGTGGCATTATCTTTCAAGAACCATATCTTCTTTAGTCTCAGCAATATATGCACTTTGGGAGTCCAACTGCGAAGTTTTACATATTTCTTCACTAAATTTTACTGCTGTCTTTTGCTGTAAATCTGACTAAAATCTCATCAAAAATTCCTTTAAGACTGCCTAAATGCTTCTCCCCTCTTGAACTTTCCTCTGCCGGATTAATCCCTAAATCTCATGGAGCTCAGAGCAATAGAGGGAAAACCATACTGACATAGTTATATTTAGAAAACTTGTTTGACATCAACAATGGATTACTCTACCAAGGAGATGTTGGCCAGGGGATCCAAGCCCCCACAAAAGGTAAAGGCTCCTTGCCTCCAAACCGGGATATCTGCAGGAAGAGAGGCGATAAGGTCCTGCTGTTGAAGACCTGATATAAACATGGGAAAGATGTATGGAGACCGCACTTGCAAGCATACAGATGGCCTCTGGAATGCCAGAGAGTGTTACCAAAGGCCACTAAACCAATAAAGCAAATATGGGTCTCCTTGAGTCAAGCAAAACCCCTCCATCAGCACCAGCTACACCTCATCTGCCTGGAAATACTGTGCAGCAGTGGCAGCCTTATGTCTGTATATCCCAAATCTAATTGGCTATTGGCTCTCTCCTTGGAGGAATAACCCACGGCTGATGCCACAAGCTTACATCCTCTAATGGTTAGGAGATGTTATAAACCACACGATGACCCTGTCATACTTAACAGAAGAAAATGTAATTCATGGATTAACATACCATCCAAACATCTGTGTCTATACCAATGTAACCTACCATAACAACTAGTAATGTTTAAATACCTATATATCCAATTGCGAGTGCTTCATTAGTAGGACCGAAAGGCTATATATTATACTGTTTAAATACCTATATATCTAATTGCATGTGCTTCATTAGTAGGATTGAAAGGTTATGCCTGGACAAGCTGGCAGCCCATGAAAGAAAACAGCCAGAATTGACTAGAGACCAAGACAACAGCTCCAGAGAAAGTAGACTGTTTTGCATCTCATCCACGTGTGCCCCTTTTCTAAGCCTAGGGAACAATCTGCGGAAGAGGAGGCGCGGTAGAATGTAAGGGCTGCGATTGGGGTGAAAGGTGAAACTACAACAATATAGACTGGACACTCATTTGATCAACCTGATTGAACATACAAGCCCCCCCCCCGCTGGATGGTGGGACCCATGAGCTGTATGGGTTTGGGCACAACTGCTCGCAAATTGGTTTGACATGAAGGATGCTTGTACTCACAAATTATCACTTATTGTTAAAAAAATGAAAACAAAACAACAACAAAAAAAAACAGAAAGATGCAGAAAAGTTACAGCAGAATGCATGATCGGGGATGGGTAGGGGTGGGGCGGGGTGAAGGGAAGGGGATATATGCCTGAACTGAATTGGAAAAAGATGTATGAAATACACAAAGCATCAATAAAAAATAAAAAAAAAAGAAAACGTGTTTGTAAGGTTGGCTATTAATGGTGCCTTGCAATAGGAATTTCAGGAAAGTTTCCAGTTTCATAACTAAAGAGATAAGCTCAAACTATGTCAGGTGTCTGTGAAAGCAATGTGGTGTCTAATAAACCATAACTTTCTAGGACTCTGTTATTTTGTGACATAGTAAACAGAAAATTCAATTCTTATGTGATAATTTCTAATGTGAAAACTGGGCAGTGAGTCACATTTCTTTAATCAATTTTCTTCCTAACAATGGGACTTTGACTCTTGATTAAAATCGGGACTCTTTCCTGAGCCTCTCGCTGCCTTTGTCCTGTTTTTAAGTTCTCATTTTCCTTTGCCCTGTTCCTCTTACTTAGGCATGGTGGATTGGAAATCTAGATGGAAAAATAATTAAATTTTAAATAGATAAATAATTGCATTCTGAATTCATAAAAGTTTTGTAAAAAAATCACAATCAATTAAATTTGTTTTTATTATCTCCTGTAAAGTGCTGAATACCAAACATCCTTAGAATATGTAAAGAACTTGAAGGTAAATTCTTTACTTCTTTTTGTAAAATTGACAGGCAGCTAAACTATCATAAATATACATGTGAATCAGGATTCACCACAAGGAAAGCATCAAATAACCATAGCCAGTGTTCTGTCACCATTTACACTTAATTTATTGAGTCTTTGTAATACACTATGAATGCTGCCATATGCCTTTTAGACATATTATGAGGATACTTTGTCTCTAAATTTTATTTAGGGAACCTGAGACATGCCATAGCTCCATATATAGTCCAATCCAGTATTACATTGATATAAATAACATCAAAGGGACTGAATGTCAACTATTTTCTATCTGGAATGTTATCCCCATTTACTATTCAGCCTCTCCTACTTCTACCTGTATACATGATCCCTCTTAATACGATTAACAATTGGCATAGCTAGTGAAAAGGTATCTTTAGATGGTGTCAAATTTATCAAAACCTATGTCTTATAATGGGATACTAATTTTTAGTTACCATGGCAACCCAAAGAAAAAAAGAAATCCAATGTTCGAAACTCCTGTAAGTCACAGTTTATAGGTGAAGTTAGTGGGATAGACTCTAATTTATTCTTAGGGCATAATAACCTATTTTCATTATGCTTCCTTTGAAGGCAAGTAATACTCAACCCATGACTAAAGTCTCATTGATCTGGAATCTTACAATGTATTATTTAATTACCTGCCTCTCTAGGAAATGATGAAGCATGAAAGTGCACAGGCCATGTTGTTTGGCATTATATGGAAATTGGAAGGCTAGAAGGGAATAATCAAATATGAAACTGGTTATGTTCTAACATTATTTGACGCCCAACTGACAATGATTGGTTTATTTCCCCTTTCATATTCAATTCACAAGATCAATTTTCCATGAAATTTCTTTTCTACTGTAACAGAATACCACAACAGAATCTTGTAGGTGAATCCAATCTGAAATGGGGCATGCAGGGGCTAGCATTTCCAGCCAGAATTTCCCAGAGGCACAAGTGAGAGTCAAGGGATGTGATGTGATGACACAAAGATCTGGGATTGGACCCTGGGAGGTGTGGCCTCACTGCGTATATAATCTGTTCATTTTGAATAAAGTGCTATTCTTTATTTGGATTCATACCCTATCATGTGTCCCTGCGTTGTGCTTCTCTTGTGTGTGCTTCCTGCATGGCCTGACTCACTCACTGTGGAAATAAATGGCACCCAGACATAAGTCTGTAAGAAATCCTGAAGAAATTTAGTATGTGAACTTGGCTCAATCTTGGCTCTTTGCTATCCTTCTTAATTTCAACCTTGTGCCATGGAGCTGACTCTCCTGCTTGGTTGGATGGATGGGAAGCCAACCTGGGGACATGTGGTTTTGCACACATTCCTGGCCTGTTTCTAGAAGCCATTTGCCCATGTTGGAGCCATGAAGGCCAGCAGATTCCTGACATGGCTGGCGGTAGGGTTGTTTGTTGACACACTGGTTTGCATGCAAGCCATGGAAGTCAGCAATTTCCTGGCCTGCTGGGGCTTGAGTCATCAGAGTCAGCAGCTTCCAAACTGAGTTTAACATCATAAGGCCTTAGCCAGGCTTGGCTTTGGAATACTTTTTAATGATTTCATAGGCCAAAAATAAAACCTTGGGCTCTAATATTGAAAAATTATCTTGCCCCCCTGCTGTAAAAAACTAGTTTCTCAACTTTTCTGGGTCAGCTCCAGCTTACTTCTTCATATGTAAATTCCCCCAGGCTTGCTCAGGTGGTCAGGTGACAGCCTAGAGCCCAGGCTTCTGTTATGCAAACTCAGGTCTTTTTGCACCATCTTCAAAGTTAAAAATTAGTATCAAAAATTTTTCTAACATGTTGTTGGGTAAAAAATATCAGCGGCCAGATTGGTGACTAGAGATAGGCAAACAGTCACCAGTCTGCAATTAGCCTGCAGCCTGCAGCCTCTTGGCTTGTGATGTGAGGACATAAAAGGAGACAGCAGTTCTTAGGTCCTGTGTCTTGGTCTAACCTGATCACATAGTTGTATTGTGTTTATGTGTTGTTTTTGTATGGTGATTATTTTAAGCTATGGCCAGTTAAAAAGCTTTCTCTTTCCATCTTGGCATGTCAGATTAAGATGTAATATTTTAACTTAAATCCAGGGTACCCTAAATACTTTTAAAGTAAAAATATGTGCATAATTAAAGGCTTTATATTCATTGGCTCCCTGATGACATGTGGCTTGTGATCTCATGCCACCAGTCTGCCTGCTGTGTACACAGTGGCCAGTGAGCTGAGCACATGTCTTCCCCACTTACTTTAAGTGATTTACTTTGAACTGTTTTTTTTAGAATTAATTTTAAATAACATAGTCTTTTAATTTCAGCACACTGGAGGAAGAAACAGATTTTTGTGGGAGTTTCAGGGCAGCCTGGGCTGACAAAAATCCCTGGTTCTGATAAATTGTTTCTTGCTAACTATTAGTATAAATTCTCATTAGCAACATAAATTAAAATCTTGGTTCAATTTAAATGGATTAAAAAACTGTTTTATGTTTCTCTTTAAGTATCAAAGTACTTATTTATATCTTAGATTTAAGTTTATATTTAAGTACTTGTTTTATATATTTTGGTATTAATAATTTTATAATAATTAGTTTTATATAAAATTTTAGTATGTATTTGAATAATGTTTAAATTCAGTAAAGGCTGACTCTAGTTTGGAACTGGCCCTTCCATCCCACACTCAGGTCTGTTAATATAATCAAACAGGTAACAGATAAATTAACTTCAACAAAGGTTACGGTTGTTTGCTGCTACCAGCCAGCCCTCTGGGGGTCGTGGGTTTCCGGGAGTCCTCTTGGCAGGAAGAACACAGGTTCAGTGGACGGCATGTAGAAATGAAAACTAAGAGAAGTTTTTCCAAATCTACAGCACTTTGTTGAACTGGGGCAGAGATTATATAGTAGTCTTGGGAGAGGGCAGAACAAAGGATTTGGCAAAGTTTTACATTTACATAGGTAGGTAAAAGAAACTCATTGACGAGATACAGAGCACACAGAGCAGGAAACTAAAACATCACAAAGTTTAGTTAGGAAATGAACTTTCTTTGAAGTAAAATGTAGAAATCTCAAGACAACCTTTACCAAGGAAATAACATTTAAGAAGAAAAAAGGAACATCAATAGTTAACTCTTGATTACAAACCACAATTGAAAAGTTACAGCACACCGAATAGTAAATACTATGTCACAGTACAAAGTTCTTTAGCAGCAGATATTGACCTTCTATCTCTATCCTAATTCTAGAGTAAATATATCTTAGCATCCTAAAGTTAATAGTTTCTTTTTAAGTTTCTATTGAAGTCAAAACCTTATTCCTATAATATCCTAAGTTACCTATTAGTTTTTCTAACTCTAACTGCTAATCTAAGGTTTAAATTTTTACTGAAAACTAAGAGCTGTTCCACTGTTTGCTCGAGCTAACAGTTTTGTTTTTGTTAGACAATTGGCTGGTGTAAGGAGACTTGGTTTCTGTCCCGCTTTACTGGGAGTGTTAGAATCCAGGCGTTTAACAATTAGTGTGAAACTAGAAGAATGTCTTATCTACCTCTTTGTCTAGGACCAGAAGATGAGATCAAGGGGTTCTTTTATTTTAGGTTTAAAGGGAATTTTTGTTTTAACCTTAATGAAGAGATGTTTTTTCATCACACACATTTACCACTGGAATTTGTTTTCTTCAAGGACACTCATGTAAGGCAAGAGCATTACTGTCATGCAATTATTTTGTTTTCTTGATCTGAAGCAAGTTTTAACCTTGCCATATATATTAACAGCTTACATTATATTGTTTGTTAAGGAGAAAGGTCTGTTTTTTACTTGGGATCTGCAGAAAATTCTTGCTGCCAGGAAAAATCCCTCTGCCCAAGAGAGGCATTTTAATTGCCAGTTCTTGGCACATTCAAATAGTTTATTTTGTATCTATAAGCTGGCTTTAAGAAAAGATCTTTTTGTGCTCAGTATCATGCTAAGTCCAACACCAGAAAAACGTAAGATCCTAGGAAAGCATCTCAATCTCGGGAGTGATCTTAGCCGAGTGTTCTGCCAGGGACCTCCAGGGGATCGAGCCCCGTAGGACATTGCTCCCCCGCCTGCCTTGAACATGATTTCTCATATTGTTTACACAGGCGACACTGGAGTGGGTGTGACAGACATTGTGGCAGGCACGGGAGTGGATGCTGCAGTTCCCGGTTTTTTGTTTTTAAGACACAGCTCCGTCAGATCACATTTCACTGTATGCATGGATCTCAGCACAAGTCTAAAGAGACAAGGGAAAAGGAGCATGACCATAACAATGAGGAATAGCACAACTCCAATAAGTATGAAATATTGTGTCCAATCCATAGGGTTAAGAGCTTTAAATCCACTTTTAAGACCAGCCGCTAGAGCTTCCAATTTATCATTATCCAAATGGGCCTTGCTCATGGCAGCAATATATTTTTGCAGGTTATCCAAATTATGAGTAATGTCAGTATCTTTCCAGACACCTTGAAGGTGGTTTTTAACTTTTTCCCATTGGTGTGAAGCATTATAAGGTAGGGGGGTAATGCAAATGTAGTGAAAAGAAGCATTACACCTAGTCTCCATTCTAGTTTTAATATTTGCTATGTCCTGTCCTAGGGCTAAAACTACTTCTTCTAAAGCATTTATTTTTGACTCTAGCTTTCTATCTATAATGGATTGTTCTGTAAGGGCAACTGAAATATTTCTATTCATATCATTTACAAAATGAGCTGTATGCATTTCTTTTACCAAAGCCGTGGTTGATACAGCAAAAGAAGTCATGATTGCAATGAGAGCAGTTATACCCAAAATAAGAGCAGCTACAAATCTCTTTGGTCTCAAAAGAGCATAAAGTGTTTACAAAGTGTGTAAAGCAGTATTTTCATACCAAGGGTCCTGTTGTAAATCAACAGGAAGCATGACATAAGGTGGTCTTTTTACCAGAATCATTACAGGATATTGTTTAGCCACAGCAGAATCAATACAATTAGTAAGTTTACAAGCAGTAAAATTAATAAGATATGAATTTCCAACATATGTAATTTTTACTTGAGAATTGGAGCCTAATAACATAGCAAAGGGATAAGATACACAAGCATGGGTGGTTAAAGGAACAAGAAATTTGTCAGTAGGTTTCTTTTGTAAAATTATATTAGCACTTGCTGCTAGTCTAAAAAGATCATAATGAATGGCAGTGAAGCTTTTAATGGGGTATCTGGCAACCCAAATTGGTTCCACATACCCTGGGGAAAACCATCTTTGTAATTTTAGTGTGCTATTTTTATTTGTATAATTTTTATACATTGTTATGCTGGCATCACTTAATCTTTTAAAGTATGAAGTGTAGTCATGGATCCCTG